>MCJB01050319.1:296723-314951 GCA_002018475.1 Nicotiana obtusifolia
CCTAGAGTGCATATCTTTGCCTTGACCCCACTACCTCCAGACTTTATGTCTCCCATCATATACAGTTTGATGAGTCAGTCTTCCCTTACTCCTCTCTCATGTCCATTGCACCACGACCTACGCCCTCTACTGCTAACACATGGTGCCCCTCGCACTATGTTCTTCCTTATGTTGTTTCTCAGACTGTTACCTCTCCGGTTCAGTCTCCCCCATCCACCGCCTCTTCTTCCCTAGCATCCACCCCGCCACAGTCTCCACCTCCGCCACCACCACCACCATCTTCTCTTTCCACCCATCCTATGACCACCAGTGCCAAAAACAATATCCGCAAGCCTATCCAAAAACTCTCCCTCACAGCTCAGCTTCATCCTTCTCTTGAGCCTTCTATTGCCACTTAAGCCTTGAAGGATCCGAAATGGCGGGCTGCCATGTCTGAGGAGTTTGAGGCGCTTGTGTGCAATGGTACATGGGAGTTGGTCCCTCCTGATGGTATTCAGAACTTAGTCGGCTGCAAGTGGGTTTACCGCACTAAGTATCTTTCTGATGGCAGTGTTGATCGGTATAAGGCTAGGTTAGTTGCCAAGGGCTTTCATCAGCGCCCTGGTATTGACTATCAGGAGACTTTTAGTCTGGTTGTTAATCCAGCCACCATTCGCTTGGTTCTTACCTTGGTAGTCTCTCGAGGCTGGTCTCTCAGGCAGTTGGATGTCAACAATGCATTTCTACTGGGTCGTCTTTCTGAGGATGTGTACATGGCTCAGCCTCAGGGATTTGTTGACACTGATCATCTGCACTATGTGTGTAAACTGCATAAGGCTATCTATGGCCTTAAACAGGCTCCCAGGGCTTCGTATTCAGAGTTGAGACAGTTTTTGTTGGCACAGGGGTTTCGGAATTCCAGGGCTGATACCTCGTTGTTTCTCTTCGACCGGGCTGGTGTCTCTGTGTTTGTGCTGGTTTATGTTGATGATATAGTGGTTACTGGGTCTGATCCGGGTATAGTTGATCGTTTTCTAGCTGAGTTGGCACGTCGTTTCTCTATTAAGGACCTTGGTACTCTGTCCTATTTTCTTGGAGTTGAGGTTCTACCGCACCGTGATGGTCTCCTACTATCTCAGCGGAAGTACATCCTTGATCTTCTGCATCGGACTCATATGGCTGATTCCAAGCCGATACTTACTCCGCTAGCCACTGATCAGCCGTTGTCTCTCCTAGATGGCACAGCCCTGGATAACCCGACTGAGTATCGGACTACTGTGGGTAGTCTATAGTATTTGGCCCTCACTCGTCTTGACATTGCTTATGCCGTGAAAAAGTTATCTCAATTCATGCATAAGCCGACTACTGCTCATTGGGCCGCGGCGAAACGCCTGTTCCGTTACCTTTGTGGTACTATTGACCTTGGTTTACTTCTTCGTCGTGTTTCTCAGCCGTCCTTGTATGCCTTCTCTGATTCTGACTGGTCCGGCAACAAGGATGATTATACCTCCACGAGTGCATATGTGGTCTATTTTGGTGGCTCCCCCATCTCTTGGGCCTCTCAGAAGCAGCGCACTATTCCTCGCTCTTCCACCGAGGCCGAGTACCGATCTGTTGCCTCCACTGCTGCAGAGCTCTGTGGTTGTGTTCTCTGTTGACTGAGCTTCGGGTGTTTCTCCCTGCTTGTCCTGTTATATATTGTGATAACGTGGGTGCTACGTACTTGTGTTCTAATCCTGTTTTTCACTCTTGGATGAAGCATATTGTCCTGGATTTTCACTTTATTCGGGAACAGGTTCAGCGTGATATTCTACGTGTGACTCATGTTTCTGCAGCTGATCAGTTAGCTGATGCTCTGACGAAGCCGCTCTCTCGTGCTCTGTTTTTGCTTCTTCGGTCCAAGCTTGAACTTGCCTACCGCCGTCCAGCTTGAGGGGGCGTATAGACTAGATGTCTACTTAGAGTAGAGTTCTTTATATTTTATGTTATGTACTTAGAGTAGAGTTCTTTATATTTTATGTTATCTCCCCTTTGTAATTATTATATAAACACATCTAGTGGAATGAAATTATTATCCTACCAAAAATAATTATTCTACACAAACATGTTATTACTTATACCCAACAATGGTGGCCAACACCAGTACGACAATTGCTCTGATCTCAGAGCTGGCTTCCTATCAAAGAGTGAGTCTTGGTCCTCTGGATTACAGTTGTTGATCACTGTTATCTTTTGCTTCTTGTAGTCCATGTCTAGTTCATTCAAGACGTTTTACGCATGTGATGTAGTGTTCAACTCCTAGCATGCGGACTTAGAATACGTTTTATTTCTTGTTTTTCTTGGTAGTTAGGAAAGAACTTTCTTTCAGGTTTTATTATCATACTTTTGACATACTAATATGTTTCATATTACAAGAAAGAACTTAGCCTAGTATGATTAGTTCCTTTTAAATCTATTACAAAAAGTTCCCTGGCAAAACGAGGGAAGAGAGAGACATGACAATTGACATACCATTATTTTTCCTTATAAAGCTTCTTTGCTCTTAGCCGTCTACAAGTTGATTCCCTTTCCGAAAGATATGTGATAGCTTGTCCAAGCTGTCCAGCAGCAACCTGCGATCCATTATCGTGAGAATTTGTGAATTATTTTGTGCAAAACAGTGCAAGCATAGAAAATGCTTTTAGCCTCTAGGCATGACGTTGTTAGAAAAATAGTAGAATATGGGACCAACTATAGTCACTGTCTTCAAGGATTTTAAGCCTCCCACTTTCGTTGCTGTATGGATTATAAAGTTCCTCTAGGATTCTACAAAGCTTCTGAAATTCGATAATTAATAATTAATTCGAATTTTTACTAGAATAAACTTTGTGAATTGTAGCACAGAAAATTATGATTAAAAAATTCTTTATCAACCGCCATCTACTTTAGAGATCCCTATGAAAGTCTTTTTCAAATACAAAAATTCAGTATCTTTCCCCGAATTAATGAATTAGATAGGATTTTTTTGTCCAGAACAAAAATGGTGGGTCAATTTTCAGAAGTTTTATCGTAAATGTGAAATACTTATATAAATAAAAATACAGAAAAGATAAAAAGATGCAGGGTTATTTGTCTCCTTGGCTAGTCAAGCATGGGCTAATTTTTAAATCTTTGGACTTTGATTACCAAGAAAGATGAAAAATCGTTGCTTTCTAATGATTTTCGTTTTGAAGAAGAATAGGATATATTTATAAACCCTTTTAGATGCCTGTTGAATTAAAAATACTCAACTTTTGATGCATCAAACATTGATGCATTTTTATTATATTTAACTGGTGACTGCCAACAGAGTTCGTCAGTGTAGCTATTATTTAGGATACACGTGCTATCAATGTTTTAATAATATTGTTAGGAGTTGAGAAGTATAGCTGCTTCTATAGAATCAACACAAGATAAATAAAGCAGATTCAATTACAGAATGATAGGAAGGGAGTCATCAGCTTAGTGAGATGATAAACTTATATGTTGACAATCATAAATTGAGATTACTATAAACTTTTCTAGAGCAGTGCTTTTAAAAGCTTTCTGAGACTCGCCTTGGGGCTCGTCCCATGGCGGGACACTATCAAAACACTTTGAGGTTCATGTGTGGGGCTTGGTTCTACGAGGCTTATGCTTCCAAGCATCAGATTGTGCGCCCAAAACATGGTTAACGATCAACGCTCGAGACTCGGCCAATAGTTTCTATGTAAATCATGTGTTGAATTTACTAATTAGCACCGTTGAATTCACTAATGATCAACATTTGGGACTCGCCCAATACTTTCTATGCAAATCATATATTGAATTCACTAATCAGCACTGTTGACTCTCAAAAATTTTTAACAAATGAATAATTATAGTTCTTTTTATCTATAGGAATATGAAAATTAGGAGTAACTAAAATAACGAGCCATAATATTGCATATTACTAATTGAGAACATCGAGGGTGAACATCATTTGAATATTTCTATTTAAAATAGATAAGCGAAATTTTATATCTTTACTTGATAGATCTTCATTCGTTTTCTGTCTCTTAAAGTTATCATGCATTTATTATCTAATATTTAACAGTAATTTTATATTTACTCATGAAGGCATAATATTTTAAATTGGAGTGCTGATAAAATTTATTGAGTATTTACTTTTCAGTAGGTAAAATATGCAGTTTGATAATATTTTTTAAGAAATTATGACTTTTAATTGTTTGAAAGTTAAGACCTAGTTAATTTATATTTTATAGTAATTTTAGCAGTATTGCATTATTTATACTTGTAAAATATGCTAGATATTTTATTTTATATGAGTTCTTCTAATTCCTTTTAGTTTTCTTGAACTTTTAATGTATTTTTTATATTTTTTTGTATTATAATGCTATATTATTAATTTATAAATTTAAAAATTAAAGATTTGTGGGCTTATACCCCATGTCTCGAAACTTTCACCTTGCCCTGTATTAAGTAAAACGCTTCGCTTTATGCCCTCGCCTTTTAAATCACTGTTCTAGAGTTACAACATGAAAGTAACTCTAGTCTCATACTGACCAAATTGAAGTGGAAACTAACCAATTGAATCCATAAATTGGTCTGCTAATAGCCTAATACTCTCTATTTCGCCTTTCCTCAATAAGCTATTACTCATTAGCTTAAAGAGCCCAACATCCTATTACTCAAAAGCCAGATGAAAGGGTTCTAAGAGAAACAGAATCCACAAGGAAGCAGCGTTTAACTCTTTACCTAATATAGATGAATAGCAAATAATGAAAACAAAAGTATTGAGAGAATAAGGTAAAATGATAATCGTAACTGTTTTCTAAAAGGAGAGAATTAGATCTTTTGACGGCAAAGAATTATAAAAATATAAGCAACAAATAGTATAATTTTGTGAATTTTTTAACGAGAGTACAAAATATGGTAAGGAGGTTTATATAAGAATACACTATATATCTGTTTTGCCCTACTTCTTCCTGTTCGTTACTAATATTTATTATATTGATTACCCGTTATATGAATAATTTGTAACGATTATGATAATAACAGTCAACGGCGCCCAATCAGAGATTATGTCGATTTCTTTTCATATTTGCGGATATTAATGATACTTCCTTTTCGTGGTCTTTAATTATACATCCTACACCTATCTCCTCTTTTCTAGCTAGCAGGTAGGGTATCTTTGTAAATAATCTCGTGGGTGTTTTATTCATACTTTCTTCAATCTTCACTCTTCTTTATCGTTTTGTCTCTTATGCCATCTGTCAGCATATCACTATTCCATATGGCGAGTCTGTTTTTCCACCAGTACTGCATCACTTTCGAATGTGGAAAGCTATTCAAATTTATAGGGGAATGTGGAGGCTAATACACTAGCAAATCTGGGATCAGTAGTTGATGTGTCGAATACGGAATGCAATCGTGGTGCATCTTCTCCACTCAGCGCTCAACCAAGCCAAGAATGAGGTAAATTTTAATAATTTTAACGTGGGATTGGGAAAATGAATTTGTGAATTCTTCGCGGTATAAAATATTAACTGAGGATAAAAAAAAAATCCTAATTGCTATGAATGTAAGCAACTCGATACTATTTAATAAAAGAAAATTCGTATCGAAAAATGTTCGGCGGACCCTTAGCTCGGTGCCTTGGACCCTCGCAAACTAAATACGTGGTGAGAGAGGTACATGAAAGACATTGTTGAAATCACGCTGGTGGAAGGTCACTAGTGAAATTGCTATAATACAAAAGCCAAAGGTTAAAGCTACCAAAATAATCAGGAAATAATTATAACCATACCTACAAATCTGCTAAAAGAAGGTAGTTATGAAAATAATGTATATAAATATTTATTTTGAAAATTCAAATAAATTTCCTTCAAATCACGTTTTCTTAATTTTATATATAAAAAAAAGCCCTCTTATATAAGTAAGACTGTTTGTTAAAGCAGTCATTATTAACGAGCAAAAGCATGCATAAAATATGCCGTAATTCCATGTGTGACTTTCTGAGGCCTATTTTTGGCCTAATAATCTTCACAAAGTATAGTACTAATCGTCAAGCTTTTTAGCACCAAAGGGTGGTGTGCCAAATTTATCTATCACAAACATTTACAAATAGCAACTGATTACGTAAATAAAAAGTCGCAGTTTGATTTTCAAATATCAAATTAAATGATTCATTCCACAGCAAGTATCGCAAAACGGCAAAGTTTCGTTGCCTGTCAATGTAATTTGATATCGAAATTTGTTTTTTAAATTTGCTCTCTGTTTTTTTGAGATAGAAGTAACTTTGGCCATGTACTATTTGAAGCACAACAAAAGGCTGATGACCACACCAGAACTGAAATGCATCTACACATAAAACCGCACAATACAAATTGTTTATTACACTAGCTAGTTCAAGTTCAAAATATTCTCGCATCTGGAAATTAGCAACTGCTAATATACTCAGTTAATGGCAATCAAAACAGCCTCTCCAAGAACATGACCCTCAACAGCTTCCAGTAGTTTATCCTTTGTCACCTGCCAATCATCCAAGAAACCACATTACTTAATAATTTATTTATTTAAATTGTGTGTGGCGCATATCACAAATTTAAAATTTATGAATCCAATTGTTTTATTCTCACCCAAAAACCCAGTACACAATACACTTTTCAAATTATAAACTTACACACTTTATGTGTCAAGAGTGAAAAATGTTGTCTCCCATTGAGCCTGTTACTTATATACCAAGTCCCCTGCTAGTGCTGAAACTTGTCAAACATCAGATCCAGTCGACAACAGGTCCTATAAACTAGTACTCCCCCGCCCCAATTTTATGTGGAATTTCTGTTGACCTCACTTTTTTTGATATGCCTTACTATTTTGAATTTATTTTAAACTATTAATTGGTAAGACTTATAGTATTTTTATTCGTAACTTTTATTTCAAAAAAGTTATATCAATTTTATTTCAAAAAATATATACAAAAAAATGTCCAAACTCACTGTCTAAAAAGTTTGACTCTTTGGGACAGAGAGGTATAAAACATAATTTAAAATGCTGGCAGTAGATAACAAAATTTGTGTTCATCTACCGATACGGACATCAAAGATTGAGTATGTCATTTCACTTGATCAAATTAATATGACATAATACACAGTATACCAAATTCAAATATTTTGAATAAGGGACCAATTGGCGGCTTCACAGGACATCTGATCTCACATTATCAAGAAAGATTTTCATTTTATTGTAGGAAGTAACAATATTCGGTTAGAGGCCACATGTTTTGTCCAATTTGTATAAGCTTGTCCAACTTATCAATTCAGAACAACTCCTAATTCTCTGCTCCCTTTTTATCTGTCACTTTAAATTAAAGAAATTGGTCCGACATATTTATCACTTCAGAAATTAAACTAAGATGACATTTTTTTTTTCAATTTTACCCTAAATTATTTATCACTCATTTAAAGAAATTAAGCTACCCTATACCTAGGAGTTACTCCCTCCTGTCCACTTTAATTGACTTTTTTTTTTAGTTGTTTTCACAAATATTAAGAAATTCACCAGACCATATTAGCCTTATTTATTCATTTAGAATAAGGCAAATATTTTTACGCTCTTTACTTCAAAGACAACTTTGAATAAAGTACATAATTCCTTGTTGATATATGAAAAATCTAATATTGTAAAAAAAAAACAATTAAAGTGGACCGGATGGAGTAGAATTAAGAAATAAGAACTTGCAGGATTACCTTGTTACCAAGATGGAGCTCATCATCCAAAGCAAAAAGCTTAAACTCAAATCTATGACCATGATTTGGCAACTTAGGTCCACGCCAGCCGGGAACTTTCTCATCATTATTCCCTTCTTTAGCATGAGCATAATCTCCACCTAATTCCTCTCCTTTACCAGAAAATCCTTCAGGTAAACCTTTTAAAGATGGTGGAATATTAGTCACAACCCAAATAACCCACGGCACGATAGGTCCATTTGGGTCAGGTGCATCAATATCTTGAACCACAAGTGACAAAGTTTTTGTCCCTTGTGGTAAATTGTACCACTCTAAAGGTGGTGATATTCTCCTCTGAGCACCTTGCCCTTCATCTGTGTACTTTCTTGGTAATTTTCCTTCATGATTGATGCTTGGCGACACTAGCCTAAACTCATCACTTGCGTTTGCCATTTGATTAAAAAAAAAAAAAACACTGAGAAATTCCTATTGTTCTTGATTTTAGATTGGTGTTGATGAATTTTGTTCGATGGTGGAATAAATAATGAATTTGTGTAAAGGGAGTTGATGACATTTGTCTAGACAAGGTTCGTGTTGGCAGCGGAAGTTAACACGTTGCGTTATACGTGGAATTGAGTGGACAATTCTCGACGTTCTCAATTGTTGTGTTCCTCTATTTCGGATCTGTATATTAATGCGTGGAGAGGCTCTTCGGGGGTCTTAAGGCCCGATATCTTCTTCACGGTGGGAATTAAACGTATAGAAATAGCATCAGGTAATCGCCTTTCGTATCGACAATCAACTTTAATAGCTGTCTACTTAATCGATTTAATTAAATTAATGGACGAATATATATGTATAATCGTACTTAATTATTATATAATTTATGTATATTATTTAAAAAATAAATACAAAATTCATAAATAATATATGTTTAATTGTATATAACTATTATATAATTTATGTGTATTTGTTAGGAAAATAAATAATACATCTGACCGACTATTTATTATAAAAATGGCTTTAATATTTAAACGCTTGTCTGTTTTTTTAAACTATTTAACGTCTAGTCAGATTAGAACTTGAAGGTCTGAAGTTTAAATTTTCATACACAGTTTGAAACTTCAGATATTTAGGTCCAAGTTTAAACCATCATACCCGAACGTCTAATATTTGATTTGGTTAAGTTTTAAAAACTTACAAACTTCGACTACTTTTGAAATAAGGGTCAGAAAAACCGGCTATTTGTGCATTTTGCCTGAATTAAAAAGAGGCCTAAAAAAAAAGGATGTATCCTCTCAATCATGCGATCGAGCATGATACTTTATAAAAAGGTGCAATATTGTTGTAAAAAATATTAACGGATGTCCATAGCTCCTAAACAATAACACTCAAATATGAAATATGTCATCTCTAAAATATTTATGAGAACTAATATATCGTAAACCCCCCAAGGATTAATCTTGCAGACGAAGGAATAAATCTCACCATTTATGTTAATGTAAACTTATGAAATTTGAGGCCTTTAAATAGAGATTATGTACAAAGCTCAAGCCAACACAAGTACAATGAATAGATCATCTCCTTCCTCGTTAAGATCTTATACTGGGAAAAAGCTTGTGGGGAAAAACTCCCAGTGAAAGAAAAGATACTAATAAATAATACTCATTGCTGGCCGTCTTATTTAAAACCTTCGGACAAATTATTTAAGAAAAGAGTATACCGTACATTTTACTCTCCAAATGAACATCACTTAATTTTTCTGAGGTTAGGGGAGAAAGTACGTTATGCCAAGTGGTGTCATCTACTTTGTTTGAGTACTTTACCAAAGTTGTATATATTATAAAAAAATTGTTTATCGAAACAAATGATTATCTTGATTTATTAGAAGTTGGACAAATTATTTTCGTTGAGCTAAGTATTTATTATGTTTAAATGATTAACAAATCAGGATCAATTGTGCGGAAGAATCAAGTTTCATGTTTCAGGGTAATATGCAGGTAATGAACCAGGTTTGTAGTTGTGAGTATGGTGCTAATCAGATGTGGAATTTTGGAATACGTGCGCAAGTTGGATTCCTCAAGCTATGGTGTCTGTACTATAGAAGGAATGATTGATTGTGAGGAGTCCATGATCAAAAAGGGATCTTTCAAATAAGGGACAACTTGCATGGAAAGAGAAGGTTGAAGAGTTGGAAACAAATAAGGAAACCAAATTAAAATAGGAGAGGTTTTCTTTAACCAAAATATTCTAGGTTTTGGAGCATTAATTAAAGAAGATTTTCGGTAATTTTGCAACTATAAAGGGAGACTTTTTGCCGCAGTTTAGGGTTAATGCTATTGAGAGAAATCTCATGGAATTACTGCTGCATTAGCAATCAAGGCAAAAAGACATTCTCGAAGACTCAAGTTGTGCAACTGAAGAACCTGTTCCTGAAGATGAAGCTGTTGAAGTTCTTTAGTTGTTAGGATTAAGTCACGTGTTCAAAATTGAAACCTATTTGCTTTTGAGAAGTGTATTAGTAGTTTAGCGCAAAGACTTTGAGTTTTTGTAAGCTTCCTGGGCTAGAGTTAGTTTGGAAAGAATAGCTATGATTGAGTTGATTGTATGTGATATGGTACTAGAGTTAGTCCCTTTATTATATAGTTGTAGCCTAAAATTACTCATTGAAGTTTAGTGGAGTTTTGAGGAAATCCCACTGGTGTAGGTCATGGTTTTTACTTTCTTGATCAAGGAGGTTTTCCACGTAAAAATCTATGTGTCGTTTAAATTCTGCAATTATTTCTGTTTGTGTCTGTCTATTTAGTTCAAAGAACCAAGTTCTTTAAAATCGCAATAATCTGGTAAGACACAATTCAAACCTCCTTCTTATGGCTGGTTCAGCTCTAAAATAACAATTGCTATCAGAACATGTTAGCCTTGAAAGAGCTGCAATGGCTGCATCACGGATGCTCAAGAAAGACAATCAACTATAAGACCACCAATGTTTAATGGGAAATACTATGGTTGGTGGAAGGAAAATACTATAGTTGGTGGAAGGAGAGGATGCATGATTTTCTTGAAGGAGAATACTGGAAACTTTGGGACATAGTTGAAAAGGGATCAACTATTCACATGATGGTTGATGATAATTGTGTCACTGTTGGACCAAAACCTAGAGAAGAATATTCTGAGGAGAGCTGAAACGGCTGAAGAAGAATGCTAAAAAAAAAAGATCTTGATCTGTGACATTGTTCCAAATGAATACAATAGGATCTCAGCATGTAGAGATGCAAAATCTATTTGGGATTCCATGCGGTGTGCACATGAGGGTACATCTCGAGTGAAGCAGTCAAAGATTGATATGTAAACTAGGTAATATGAACTGTTCAAGATGAAGGAGGGGGAAACCATTCCAGAGATGCATACAAGGCTTACATAACTTATCAGTGAATTTATATCTCTTGGATAAGTTATCCCTTGCAACAAAATTCTGAGAAAATTTCTAACCATATTGCCTCCCTCATGGAATAGCAAGGTCAATGCAATCACTGAAGCAAAAACATTTTAATACAATGACTCTTGATGATCTTATTAGTAACTTGGAAACATCCGAGTTGAAGCTTTATCAAGACTTAATAGATCGACAATCTGCTGAACCCCGAAAGCCCAAGAACCTGATTCTCAAAGCTGCTCAAAAGCAAGATATTGAAGAAGATGACATAACATTGCTTACTAGGCATTTCCAACGGGTAATAATAAAAAAGGCAGATTCTTAAAAAGAGGTAGCTCATACAAACCCAAGGCCATAGAGAAAAACAATACTGATGGATGCTACAAGTGTAGAAAAAAAGATCACTTCATCAAGTATTGCCCACTATGGAAAACTGAGTGGAAGAGGAACAATCCTAAGAAGGCAAAATAGTTAAAAAAAGAGATCTAGTTCCTGGATGAAGAATGACAAACAAGTCTATGAAAAAGATCGTGAAAAGAGGTATGGTTGATATGCAATCATTCTCAACTGATGAGTTTGGTGATAATGAAGAATATGAAGATGACCAATAACTGATGGCCAAGGAAGATAGTGATTCACAACCTGAGGATCTTCTGGCACTAATGGCAAACTTGGACTCAGATGCTAATGAGAAAGAAGAACTTGAGGTAAGTTTTCAGGACATCAAAGACAAAATTTATACTTACTCTAAAAAGAAATTAATTTCCTTGTCTAGTGTCTTAACTGATGCATACCAAAAGGTTGTTGCTAAAAAGGAACAATTAATGAATGACTATGCATTCCAGAGGTTTGAGAACAAAGACCTAGAAGTCAGTAAAGAGAATCTGCAAGTTATTGTTGTTGATCTTAGGGAACAACTTCTCGCATTAGAAAATTAAAAGACAACTATAGAAATTAAAAACAAGAAACTTTGTGATGCTTCTGTCAAAGGAAAAGAGATGGCCACAGGGATTTTGGAGAAACTAGAGAGTGATTTAAAAAATGCTAATACAAATCTCGTAGTTGAAATAGAAAAGGCCCGTTTGCTTCAAGAGAACTTGGATAAGGCTAAGTATGAACTTGAAGGGAATCTCAAGTGGACTAGATCATCACAAATAATGTTTAAGTAGCTAGCAAACCATAATATTAACAAGAAAGGTTTAGGGCATTTCTAAGCCTAAAACACCACATAACCCACATAGCAAGTTTGTAGATATTCCTTATAATAGGTTGTGCACATACTATGATAACAATAGTCACTTTAAAGACACATGCATGGCTAATTAATTCAAACTAAAAGAATGTTATATATGTTGAGAAAAAAAAGAATGATAAACCTGGTTCTTTACTGAAAGGTGCAAGACTTTCAGGTAGGACTAAAACGAATGTGATTCGTCCATCTTCTCAAATAAAGGGACCCAAACTAGTGTAGTTTTCTAAAGCTGACCCTTGAATGTTTTTCTAGGCTAATGTGAGATGAACCAAGAACTAGTGGTATGTAGATAATGCTTCCTCCCTTCATATGACTGAAATAGAGATAATTTTCTCTCGCTGAGATCCTACAAAGGAGGGAGTATGGGATTTGAAAATGGCAAGCAAGGTAATATATCGACATATGTAAAGTTGGTCAGTCCCACTCTCTTGCTATTAAAAACGTGTATTATGCCAAAGTTTTGAAGCAAAGTTTGTTAAGCGTGTCCAAGATGTGTGACAAAGAGAACTAAGTTCTTTTCACTTTTAAAAATTGTATGATCACTAATGAAAACACTGAAAATCTGGTTCTCAAAGGAAATAGGCACAAAAATATTTATAAAGTTGACATTATGTCTTCACCTGAAAATAAACTGGCATGTCATAGTGCACTTGACACTGCCGCTTTTTTATGGCACAAAAGACTAGGGCATGTTAGTTTTTCTATGCAGAACAAATTAATTTTCAAGGACCTGGTGCTTGACTTGCCAAAGTTAAAATCCAGGGAAGATACAATCTGTGATGCTTGTGCCTAAGGTAAACATGTCAGATCATCCTTCAAATCAAAGAAAGTGGTAAGTACCTCTCGACCTCTGGAACTACTTCACATGGACCTATGTGGACCGACGAGGATTCAGAGTAGAGGAGGAAAGATGTATGTATTTGTAATTGTTGATGGCTATTCTAGATTTACTTAGACCATGTTCATGGCCACTAAAGATGAAACATAAGATAGAAGAAACTACATAAAAAACTGGATAGCCATGTAGCTAGCATTAGATCTGACCATAGAACTGAATTTGAAAATACCAAATTTCTTGAGTTCTATGTAAGTAATGGCACATATCACACCTTCTCTGCACCTAGGACTCCATAATAGAATAGTATTATGGAAAGAAAAAATAGAATTCTAGAAGATATGACAAGAACCATATTAATTGCAAGTGGACTTCCTAAGACCTTTTGGGCTAAAACTCTGAACACTACATGTTACATTATCAATAGATGCATGATCAGGCCAATAATTATAAGACTCCTTTTGAAATACTTAAAGGCAGAAAACCCAACATATCTCACCTAAGAGCCTTTGGTGGCAAGTGTTTTACGCATAATGATAGTAAAGAGACTCTGGGGAAGTTTGATGCTAAAAGTGATGATTGTGTCTTTCTGGGTTATTCTCCAGATAGTAAAGCTTATAAAGTATAATAAAAAAACTATGTGTGTTGAAAAAAGTATATGTGTGTTTTTTGATGAATCTAACCATTTAGCTGAGAAAGGTACACATGCTGCTGATGATGAAGAATTTGGAACAGAGGAGAAAAATGAAGACATATAAAACCAAGGACTTCCAGAGGCAATTGCAGAGTAGATGCAAGAACCAGGTCCCCATGGAACCTGAGCAAGATATACAATAGATAGGGGGACTGGGAAAGAAAATCATACATAAGCTGATCACCTGGTTCTATTGTTGAATATGAAGAAAATAATGGAAGTTAGAGTTTTCAAGAAAGGGTCTGGAAGTATCAAAGTTGTCATCCACTCACCAATATGTTAACACCAATTTGATCTGGTATGGTAACAAGATCAAAGTTTAGAAACATGATTGTGTACATAGCCTACATATCTATGGATGAGCCTACGCAAATTAATGAACCATATGAGGATGAAAACTAGATAGTGACTATGTAGGAGGAACTCAATCAATTTGAAAGAAGAAAAGTCTAGCACCTGGTTCCTAGCCCTAAAGACAGAACTGTCATTGGAACTTAATGGTTATTTAGGAATAAACTGGATGATCAAGGAAATATTACCAGAAACAAGCACGATTGATTGTGCAAGGATATAATCAAGAAGAAGGCATCGATTATGATGAGACGTTTGCTCCAATTGCAAGAATGGGGGCAATTCGAATGCTCATTGTTTTTGCCTCCTATATAGGTTTCAAACTGTATCAAATAGATATGAATAATGACTTTCTAAATGGATATTCGAAGGAGAAAGTATTTGTCTTCAGCCTCCAAGATTTGAGAATCATGAGTTCCCAGTTCATGTATACAACTTGGACAAAGTATTGTATGGTTTGAAGCATGCTCCAAGGACATGGTATGAGAGGTTATCAAAGTTTCTCCTGGAGTACGGGTTCTCACACTGTGAAATTGACAACACTTTATTCCTATTGAAGAGTGACAAAGACTTGCTAATTGTTCAAATATATGTTGATGAAATCATCTTTGAAGCCATAGACAAAGCCTTATGAAATGAGTTTGCTAAGTTAATGAGCAGTGAATTTAAAATGAGCATGATGGGGGGGTTGAACTTCTTCCTTGGGCTTCAAGTTAAGCAGACTACTAAAGGAACCATGATACATCAATATAAGTACATCAAAGAGCTACTTAAAAGTTTTAAAATGGATAATGCGAAGACAATTGAGACTCCAATTGATGCTGTAACTAGGTTGGATATGGATGAACCAGATTCTCCTATTGATGAAAAGAAGTACAGAGGTATGACTGGGTCTTTACTCTACCTGACTGCAAGCAGGACATATTTGTGTATGGTGTGGGGTTATGTGCAAGATTCTTGTCCAGTCCCAAGGAGTCGCACTTGAAGGCTGTCAAAAGGATCTTGAGATACCTTAAGGGCACTCAAGACCTGGTTCTGTGGTATCCATCTAGAAACTCGTTCGATATGATAGTGTATGCATATGTTGACTATGTTTGATACCTGGTGGATAGAAAGAGCACGTTAGGAATCGGCTCACTTTCCAGGTTCATGATGTTCTCATGGGTTTCAAAGAAATAAAATTATGTAGCCTTATCAACTATAGAAGCTAAGTATGTAGCTGATGCTTCAAGATGTGCTCGGCTATTACGGATCAAGCAACAACTAGAGGACTAGAGAGTAATGGTTGAACGGGTTCCTATATTCTGTGATAACACAAGTGCAATGAACATGGCAAAGAACCACCCCGATCTCATCATAAGAAAACCAAACACATTGGTGTGAGACATCACTTCTTGTGAGACTATGTTGAGAAGGGTCACATCGCTATGGAATTCTGCGAGACATAGGAGTAGATTGCTGTTATATTCACCAAAGCATTAAGCAGGGATCAGTTTGAAAGAAACCGCTTGGAGTTTGATTTAATCAAAATGAACTAGGACATTCTTGATATTCCTCAATAATTGGCTATGTTTTAATAGAGGAAATTAGTGAATCTAAGTGAGAAAAATGTCAAACTCGGTCTTATACTATAAAAGGTATACACACATAGCACTGTTTCAGGAGCTTAGACGTTTAATCTAATGATGAAATCCTCACTCAGAAAATTTTTCTTAAGACACATTAAGGAAATCAGCTAAAAAACTTGGTAGTGTGACACCCACGTATGTACCCCATTTTCATTGATAGTTGTCCTTAACCGTTAAACTATAACGTCACTAAATAACCAAGTTCTCACTCAAATCACTCCTATTTCATGAAATTAAATGCAGATCAGGTTCTAAAAATGAAAACTGTTATTCTTAAAGTAATCATGACTAGTCAGTCCACATGATATAAGGACCATTTTCCTAAACACCCCAGAACACATCTCTACCGCCCAATTATAGCCTTTAACCGCCTTTTTAAATTTTGAAATATGCTATTTACCCTCTCTCTCTCTCTCTTTCTCTTTCTCTCCGTCTCTCCTTCTTTGAACCAAAGTAGGAGCAATTTGGTTGAAAAATTAAAGCCAAAAAACTATCAAATCGCACCCCTATAAAACCCCTCCCTCACTCATATTCTCTCATTTGATCAAATTGCTTAGAAAGACCAAGCAACAAATTGAAACCCTAACTCTTCAATTCTGCAAAATTCTTTATTCATTAGCAATGTAGAACTCACGTAGCCAAGCAACTTCTGCCATTCTCGAACCGCTGCACCTATCACCAATCCAACCCCATTGAGTTTGTCCAAGATCAATCTTCATCACACAACGCCCCAAAAGCTCTAACTAGTTTGGTTGATTTTGACAAGGAAGAGCTCAAAAATTCTGAGAGTGAAAAAGTGGCATTGGAGGAGAGATCACATCCTAGACACACCCGAAAACGGGATATAAATGGCCGTTAGCAACATATATTACCCAACAAGAGTGGGAGTCTAACCTCAAGGAGTTTATTAGGGTGTTAAGATAGACACTTAAGTAGGCAACTTGATGTAGCTTAGATTTTCTTCAAACAAAAGTGGTGTATCGAATCTACTAATTAAACATAGTTTCTAAGGAATAAACCAAAAAAATATGTAATATGCAATATTTCTAAGAAGTTGCAACAAATGGAGAAAAGCCTAGAATTGTAGTCCTAACCTAGGAGTAAACGTAATAGCAAAGTCAATTAAGCTTGTTTGTTCGAGGTTGTTATGACTCTCAAAAGTCAAGTACTCACTTAATACCTTGCGATTAAAGAGTGATTATGCCTAATTTTGATTTCTCAAGTCTAAATGGGTTGCAACAAGTGCATTTGATTATGAGCCCAAGATTATCGCTATCTCGAGTCCAAATCCATTAACTACACTAATCAATCCCTCAACTAGTTTAATTTCTTATTAGTCAAGTTTTCCTAGATTTAGTTGCTCTTTCTTAAGTAAGAACAAGGTTAAATAAGCATGAATTAATTTTTGGAACCATTAATCTCAACTTTAAAGCATAAACATGGTAAATAACATTTAACCCAATCATAAATAAGCAAAATATTAATAATCCACAAAATTCACACGCTATGATTGGATTACAACCAAAGATAAATATCTAAGTACTCATCATAAAAGACATGAAAATATAAAAATAAGATGAAATTAAATACATCAACTGAAAATAAAAGAAAAATTAGAAGACCTTCTCCAATTATAGCTCAAAGTTGTTCAAAATAGGTAAAAGTAACTAACTCTCAGCTGCTACAGTGGAAAGACGCCCTAAAAAAGCTATAAAGTTCTATTTGTAGGACTACCGAAATCTCTGACAAAATGCATTTTGTAGGATTTGTGGCCGCTAAATGAGTTTTGCAGTCAGCAATATGCTGGATTGACTTTGCATGTGTTGTCAGTGGGTAGAGTTCTACGGTCGCACTTTAGGCATTGCAGTCGCACATCAGTTTTTGCGGCTGCACTTTTAGTTCTACGGTTTGCACTTGAGGAGGCTTCATAATCAACTAACTGCTCATTCTCAGATCACTCAAGTAATCAATGCGAACCATTTTGCACATCAAAGTGCATACGCGCATTTCCTTTTGCGAACCGCGCTTTTGTCTAAAGTTCCTGAAGCTTAAGTTCATCTTTGCGGCCTCATTTTTTCTTTTGCGGACCTCAATTACTTTTGCGGTTGCATTTCCATTTTTGCCGACCGTACTTTTCTCTACACTCCTCCTCTTCGTTGAAATGGCTAGGATTATCTCCTTTTTGTGTCATTCTTCCTCCAAGGGTTTAAGTCCTTTCGAGCGCACCTGCAATTCAATCATTTTTATTCGAATTGGGAATAAACTTAGTACTTTAGCATTGAAAACTAGAGCGAGAAGGAACTAATAAGTTGTTAAATTTCACATATAT
>MCJB01050319.1:314985-357827 GCA_002018475.1 Nicotiana obtusifolia
CCCCCCCCACCCAAACTCAAGTCTTTGCTTGTCCCTAAACAACTAAATTATCACCCTCTTCCCCACACTGTATAGTCAATTCATGGAGTCAACCATAAGTAATTCATACTCAGTTGAGACCAACAATTATCCACAATACTCATGCATTCTAGACAAGGTGTCATATTTTCAACAAGATACATCTTGCTTATCTCATGTAATTCTATTGTGAAATTTGAACCTCAGTGGTTAACTTCATTCATTATGAATTATTGTTCCTTCATTCTCATCATGGTGGACTCCAAACTCTTCCTCTTCTATCTTTTATTTGCATTGCCCACTTCATGATTTAGCACTCAATTTCTAATGCGTCAAAGGTTTCACTATTCTCTCACAAAGAATGGTCACAAGTTAAGCTTCAAGTACCACAGGCTTGCCCCTCATGTACATCTCCACTAATGTAAGCATGCTCGGTTTAAAATCAAATAGGAGTTCTTTCGGTTTGTAATAAAGGATTTTGATTTGGGGTAGAATAGTATATTTGGTAAAAGTGGTTATACCTTTTCTTAAGCACTTCACTCATCATATTTTGGCTCAAATTTCGTCAAAAGACATCGTGGATGGAACTCTTGAAGGTTATTCTTCTTTGGAGGCTAGAGAGACTTGCCATCCCTCTTTGTTGTCAATTAATTCACTTTATATATTGATTTCCTTTGATATTTTTCTCTAGGCTAGCGAGACTTGACTCACTCTATGTCATCAATTTTCTTTTTGCCCCTTTTTAGGCCCCATTTTGTCTTCATTGTTCACCATACTTGCTTTTCTTTCTTTTTCTTCCATGAAGATCATCTCTTTTATTTTTCTTTTGGCACCTTTGAATCTCATTGGATTTCTCAACTCTTTTCCCAAACATAGGTTTTAAGCCATGTGATGATTATGAGTGCTTCAGATGGCTCGAGTGCCAAGAGGAGATATGAACATAAACGGTGAAAAACTTATAGAAAGATTGCCAAAAGAACAAGGCTAAAGGCTCAAAGGGAGGGATAAGGACCATAGGGCGGAAATTTAAAGATCAAGCAGTCCAAGAAAAGCCTACAATCATATTCTAAACCAAGCATACTCAAAAGTTTGTTTTGAAGCACATTCAGGGCATGTTCTGGACTATCTATTCAAGCACTTAGACTAAAAACAAAATTTCTCCTCACCTGTCATGCAAATAGATCGTAAAAGAAGATAGAGTCTAAAACCCACAATAATAACAATACATTTATAAGATCTCTATGGTCTATTCAACCACTTAATGTCAAAAGGTAGGTTTTCGGCCTCAACTATCTATTTCACTTTAGCCTGCAAAGCCTCAACAGACTTCTTGGTAGCCTAAGATGTCCTCATCTTTTTCACCTGCTTGGTCAGCCACTCAATCACTGAACTATGCTGAACTAATGTATCCATGATCACTTTTAGATTGTCCGATATCTGTGTAAGCTGCCCAGAAGTGATAGGCGTGGACTGTGGAGTAGGTTTCCCGGATACTGTAATAGATAGCTCAGTCACCCTTGTGGTATCTATCTGCATCTATTTGTTGAGACTCACCAATGTCTGAGAGACCCTCAGAGGCGTAGGAACATGTCTCAGAGTTGGTGTAGGTGGTGGGGCAGAAGCTGATGCTGGCTCAGAGTTAGTAGTCATGGCAAGGGTGGATGGCTTAGCTGAGGATAAAGGATTGACAGAGATATTGGCGGCTGCTACTATAGGCTCATTAGACTGGTTAGTAGTAGTGTGAGGTTGGCTGCTTATCTTAGCCTTGGGGTTCCTAGGGTCTTGCAGCTTGTAAAGTCAATAGGGCATGTTGGCTTCGTCTTGGTGTCATATGGCCTGGGCTCTACCTTAGCATCCATCAGATACTCTATGATAGTGCTCGGATATAGGAAGGAAGTATTAGTATGTTGTGCCACCAGAGTAGTGTTGGCCGATATCAGGACACCCACAATAATTAGGTATGCGACCATAATGGAGGCCACTAGAACTGCCTTCTACAAAGGCAAAGGGTTCTCGTTCAAGCACGGATCAAGCCAGGTGCACACAAATGTTTTCCATCCTTTCGCTTTGAAACTCAGAGTTTTAAAAAAAAAAATCTGTGCTTCCACAGCCAACCAAGGCAGAGCAGACCCTGATGCAAGAATCTCAGCAAGCCATGGTCGGACTGCCTCCTTCTCAGCCAATTTGGCTAAGTACTCTATTGGCTCCACATTTTCATGTCCCAAATACTTATTGAGGGTTCTCTAATCAAACTTTACTTTGAGGTTGCGCACCTGATGATCTTTGTCCCTTTAACAATGTGCGCTTTGTTGACATAGAACTTATGGACAACATGTTCTTTTACATTAGCCAACGGCTTTGTGAACTGCATCCACCCTTTTCTCTTGGTGAATTGCTCTAGGACTGTCAGGTTATATTTGCTCAAATCCTTTGTGAGGAATTTCCAGTCATGAGTCAAGGACCATTCTTTCCATCCCCGTTTGAAGTCGAGGAATGCATTATAGCTTAGGAATTTGTCCTCCCAGACCATATTTTTTTTGGTCCTTTCTTGCCCATCCTTTCCAACCTTACCCCATTGCCATCATCAAGGGCATTGTCAGAATCAGAGTTTGTTGCGCCTGCATTGGACTCATGCTCAGTGCTGGTGGTGTCCTAGGATGTAGTAGCCTCAACTTGGGGCTCAGATTGCCCCTGCGGTTGAGAATACTCTTCATTGCGCTCTTCAGATTGAGCTAGTGAGTTTCCTTCGAAGGTTTCCCTAGACAGGGCATAAGAGTCCGACTTTGATAAGCTGTGTCCTCTTCCCCTCTCGATTATTTTCTTCTTGCTGATTACTTTTTGCATACTAGGTGGCAATATGCCTCTACCTCTACCCTTGCCTTGGCTACCTCGACCTATGGAAATTTCAGCTTTTCCTCTTGATCGTACCATCTTCTGTTGAAACACAAAGAGATTTGTCAATGGTCACACAAATCATTGACATGTGGCACAAGGCAGTTAGAAGGAATTTTGATTGATGTGGGAAGCATAAGAGAAGGGGACATTTTATATGAAACATGCAGGAAGCAGGCAGGAAGTGCGGTCCGAAAAATTCAAATTGCAGTTCGCAATTTGGTATTGGCAAGTTAGGTCTCAGAGATAAGTCTCTTTTCAACATTATGTACTAGCCTTTGCAGCCGTAAAAATTCATTGCAGTCAGCAAAATTAAAATTATGGTTGGCACTTGAGTTGGAGTACTCAGTTCTCGGAGAAGAAATTCTCTCAAGATAAGTGTGTACCTCACTTTGCGACTGCAAAATACAACTGCGCTCCGCATAACTAAGTTTTGGTCCATAGAGTTTAGGCACTCAGTCATTTGGTTCAGTCAAGCATATGCGGACCACGAAAATTTAAATTCATTCCGCGCAATTAGATACACAGAAGACAGACATGTCGAAGCCCAACATATATTTAAGATAAATAATTAAATCTAGTGGGGAAACGGGAAAGAAAAAAAGCATTATTTTAGTGATCATTAGAATCCTAGACTCATTCTAAGCATGCTTTCATAGAATCCACTTATTTGAACCCACAATGAAAAAATAAAATGAAAGATAAGAGGGATAAATGAAAAAAAGAACAAAAATTAAAAATTAAAAGGAAAAAGTAGAAAATATTGAAGTGTGCCACACCAGACTGTATTAATGCAAGTAGAGAGATTGGAATGTGAGTACTTAATAGTTGAAAACAGTAAGTGCAAGTGATTCCTCAGTAGAAAGTCTTTAGGTTAGGTGAAATGGTGAAAAGTGTAAAAGATTGACCTAATCCCTATTTATACCTACTGGTAGGTCGGGACAAAAAGAGAGTGCGGCTGCATAATTTCAGTTGCGGCCCGCACTCAGTTTCCTGGCTAGTGTAAGCATGGCTGTGCAATCTGTACTTTTTCAAGTGCGGCCACACTTGTGCCAAACTTTTCGGTGAGTTCTCTGAAGTCACCCATATGCAGCCTCAAAATACTCTGCATTAATGAAAAAAAAGTTTATTGACTCTGCATTTTGATACATGGGTTCTCCCCTAATTGTGCAATCTGCAATCAAAATATGCGGCTGCGCTCCAATTTTGCTTTCTGCAGCCAAAATTTTGCGGCCGCACTAATAAAAGTGCGATCCGTAATTCTTTGAAGAGAATTATCCTTGCCACCTCACCACACCTAACACTGGTTAGTGTAACACACATCAAATATTATCAAAAACATAAAACAACATCTACACTAAAAATTAAGAAAAGATAAAAAGGAAAAGAGCTTCGGTTGCCTCCGAAGAAGAGCCTTATTTAACGTTGTGGCACGATGCAATGTCAAAGCACCATCATTTTACGTAAAGGACAGCCACCACGTGGCTTTAAACAACTTTTCCTAAGTAATGCTACATTCGATGACCATTGACTCGAAAGATTTCATCGTTCTTATTCTTCAAGTCTAATGCATCAAAGGAAGTAACACTAACAACTTCAAATATACCACTTCACGTCGATTTAAGCTTCCCGAAAAATATTCTCAACTTTGAGTCGAACAATAACACAAAATCACTAGCCGTGAACTCATTGTTCCAAATATACTTGTCATGAAAGTATTTCATCTTTTCGTTGTACAAGGACGAACTCTTATATGCATGATACCGAAATTCATCCAACTCCTTCAAATATGCAATCCACAAGTTAGATGCTACATCCCAATCAAGATTTAGTTCTTCAAGTAATTCCGCCGGGAGATGACAAGCTTTTCTGAACACCAACCGATAAGGGAACATTTCGATAGTTTTTTTATAAGCCATTCTCTATGGCTATAGAGCATCATCTAGATTCTTAGACCTATCCGACTGATTTGCATTCATCGCCTTTGACAAGATACTCTTTATCTCCCTGTTGGAAACTTCCACTTGACCACTTGCTTGAGGATGATAGGGGTTTGTCACTTTGTGAGTGACACAATATTTTCCAAGCAAAGTATCAAAAGCCTTGTTGCAAAAGTGTGACGCCCATCACTTATGATTGCCCTAGGAGTATCGAATCTTGTGAATATGTTCTTCTTCTAGAACGGCACAACACTCCTAGCGTTATTGTTTGGTAAAGCAACGACTTCAACCCACTTAGACACATAATCCACCGCAACAAAAATGTAGGTGTTACCAAAGGAACTCACAAAAGGGCTCATGAAGTCAATACCCCAAACGTCAAAGATATCAATCTCCAAGATGGTTGTAAGAGGCATCTCATGTTTCTTTGAAATCCCATTGGCCCGCTGACATTCATCACACCTTTTTACTAAATCATTTTCATCTTTGTAAAGAGTAGGCCAACGGAAACCACAACTTTGGACCTTTGCCGCCGTTCTTGATCCCATTGTTGACCACTATAAGGAGAAGAATGACAAGCCCCAAGAATATAATTTTGCTTTTCAATCAGAGACACATCTCCTAGTCACCCCATCCATGCGAATCCGGAAAATGTATGGTTCATCGCAATATTAGTCTTTGCAATCCGTCTTGATCTTCTTTCTGGTTTGAAGTAAACTCTTCCAGAATAATACCGCTAACAATAAAATTAGCCAAATCTGCGAATTATGGTATCTCTTTCAAGGAAAGTGCCAAAAGTTGCTCATTGGGAAAGGAGTCATTGATCTCAAGGCCATCATATGGCCTCCCCTCCTCCTCTAAACGAGATAAGTGGTCGGTCACTTGGTTTTTACTCCCTTTACGGTCTTGGATCTCGACAACAAACTCTTGAAATAGAAGCACTAATCTCATTAATCGAGCTTTGGATTCCTTTTTGCTCATAAGATAAAGAAGTGCCGCATGATCCGTCTGTACAAAGACTTTGGCACCAATCAAATAAGGAAGGCACTTCTCAATAGCAAACACAATGGCAAGTAATTCCTTCTCCATAACGGTGTAGTTGACTTGGGTACTATTCATGGTCTTACTAACATAAACCGGGTGAAAATTTTTACTGATTCGTTGCCCCAAAATAGCAATAACCATTACATCACTTGAGTTATACATGAGGTCAAATGGTAAACTCTTGGGAGAAGTGTCATTTTATGGTAGAGGACAAGCATTGTCCTTGGTCATAAAATTTCAAAGAATGGTATTGAAGTGGATAAGACAAGGATTGAAGTGATTTAAAAAATCCCACCTCCTACCTCGATCAAGGATGTGCAGAGTTTCTCAGGCCATGCAGGATTTTACTAGAGATTCATCAAAGATTTTTCTAAAGTAGTGAACCCTTTGTGAAAACTTCTAGAGAAAGATGCCAAGTTCTATTTCAATGATGATTGCATGTGAGATTTTAAAAAGTCGAAGCTCAAGTGACAACCACTCCTATTATTACATCCTGAATTATTGAGTACCAAGTTCGTTTATTCACATATAGCCAACACCCTATCCAAATAAGTAAGGCACTCATCAAAATAATCCCCAACAATCCAAAAGTCATCCGTGAAATGGCCATCATACCCTGTTGAAAAGTCGATGGTGCATTGCACAAGCTAAAAGGAATCCGCTTGGAAGAAAATGTACCATACAGGCATGTTAAAGTGGTTTTCTCTTGATCTTCCAGTGCAAAAAGAATTTGGTTGTATCCCTAATAACCATCTAGAAAATAATAGAAAGCACGACTGGCCACCTATCAAGCATTTGATCCATGAATGGGAGGGGAAAATGGCCTTTCCTTTTGACTTTATTGAGCTTTCGGTAATCCCTATAAACCCTCCATCCGATAACCGTTCTTCTAGGTATCAACTCAATATTATCATTGGTGACAACCGTCATGCCCCCTTCTTTGGGACACATTATACCGGAGAAGTCCGTGAACTATCGAAAATGAGGTACACTTGTTAAGTCTCCTTTGGTGTTTAGTAGATGGTTTCGCACTATCCTCCAACTTGATCTTGTGCATGCAAAATACACGACTTATACCTCGAATAACCGCCAAAGTCCATCCAATAGTCTCCTTCCTCATTTATAGGGCCGCCAATGTGGAATCTACCTGCTTGTTACTCAAACAAGAAGAAAGAGTAACCGAGAAAGTAGAACAAGGGCCAAGAAACTCATACCGAAGGTGGGGTGGCAATGGCTTCAACTCAAAGGTGGGTGGCTCTTCGATCGAAAGCGTTGTAGAAGGAGTCTTCCTATTTCCAAGAGCCAATAATAACTTTTGGGATGCACAGTTGAAAGACGCCATCCCTTGCAAATAGTTAACACATTCCATGAAACTGTCCATCTCATCATTATTAAAACTGAGCAACACGGCTTCTAACATGTCACCCACATTGATTGTGGCACTAGTGTCATCAATTATGAAATCGGTTACCAAATCCACGAAAGAGCACACCTCGTTGCTATTTGATTTATGCATAGACTTTAGCACATGAAATATTACTTGCTGGTCACCAACCCGAAAAGTAAGTTCTCTGACCTGTACATAAAAAAGGGCCTTACCCGTAGCAAGAAAGGGCCTTCCAAGAATGATAGGTCCTTCATAGTCCACCTCACAATCAAGAATAACAAAATCCGATGGAAGAATGAATTTATCAAGTTGGACCAATAAATCTTCTATCACTCCCAAATGTCTCTTCATTGTGCAATCGGTATACATGTGGGTCTTGGTTTCCCAATCCCCAAAAGTTTTGAAAACCGAGTAGGGTATCAAATTGATACTCTCCCCAAGAACACATAAAGCCTTAGCAAAATCTGCACTTCCAATAGCAAAAGGAATTATGAAAGCACCAGGATCGGCCAATTTAGGAGCCATGGAATGAACAATAGCATTAACTTGATAAGTGAGCTTGAATGTTTCGAAGTTCATTGACCTCTTCTTGGTTACAAGATCTTTCATGAACTTGGCATAACCGGGTTGCTCCAGTGCTTCCACCAATGGCACATTAATAGAGAGATCCTTCATCATTTGAATGAACTTCTTTAGTTGATTCTCGCCATTTTTCTTAGCAAGCCTTTGAGGGTAAGGAGGGGGAGGCTTTGGCAAAGGTGCCTTGGGCCTTTTATACTACCTGATCCAGCATGTCAATGATATGTTCCCTAGACGAGTTCACCTCCACTTGAGTCTCTACCATATTATCATTAATGTCAATCCGATCTTCATCATGTACTTGAAAATTATTTTGCGGGACTTTTGCCTCTTGGATCAATTGGTCATCATCTATAGTTCTTTTTCCATTTGAGGTAGGGGCATTTCCACCTTTTCCACTTCTTTTGATAACCGCCATGGCATGTTCTGCAACGTTACCACCCTTTGGATTTACTCTTGTGTCACTTGGTAGTGCACCTATAGTTCGAGTATTAAGAGCTTGAGATATTTGTCCCATTTGACTTCAAGATTCCAAATTGATGTGGTATGAGAAGCAAGTTGAGCATCTGAATCCGCATTTTTTTTTCTATCATTTGTTTGAGCATATGCTCAATATCACTCATTTCATTACTTATAGAACTTGAACCGTGGGAAGGGTAGGGAGGTGGATTGCTTGGTTATTGATACATTGGAGGTCTTTCGAAACCTGAACTCTAATTTGCATGGTAGTTGTTGTTCCCCCAATTGCCCTGACTATTACCTCCCTAATGCCCTTGGTTTTTGTTGTTATGCCAATTCCCTTGGTTGTCGTTCCCCCTATTTCCTTGATTGTTTTGAGATCGCCATTTGTTTTAATTGGAATCTTAGAAATTACCCCTTTGCCTTTGATAATTGTTCACATATTGTACCTCCTTTTCTTGCTCTTCATAGGAATCAACTTGCTCATAACCACCACCCTCTTATGTATAACTCTCTACTCAAGGTTGAAACTGGTGACCTTTAGTTCCCTTCTTGTTGGCCATAACACTCACTCCTCCCGGAATTAGCTTGCTTTGGAGTTTGAGTTTGATGGAGTTGTGTCTTAGCAAGTTGAGTCATGGTAGTGGTTAGCTCTGCAATAGCTTGCTCATGACCTTGCAATTCTTTCTGAAGGCTAATAATGTTGGGATCACCTTGAGGAACATTGGCTCGGGGTTGCCATGCCAAAGATGTCTCTGCAATCTCATCAAGAATCTCACACGCCTCCGCATAAGGTGTTGTCATGAAATTGCCTTCGCCTAGTTGATTGAACACACATTGATTCGTGGTATTGAGGCCACAGTAAAATGTTTGTTGGATCATGTTGTCGAATCGTATCATTGTTGGGGCACTCCTTCACCATAGTGTGACACCGCTCGCAAATCTAGGTAAGGGTTCGTTGAGTTCTTGCTTGAAGCCCAATATTTTATCATGTAAAGTTGCGATATGTCCGGGGGAGAAGAATTTAAAATGAACTTTGCCACCAACTCATCTCATGTATGAATAGAATGTTTGGGCAAGCGTTCCAACCAATCTAAGGCCTTCCTCCTTAGTGAAAAGGAAAATAGGATTAACCTCAACACATCTTCCAAAACATTAATTTGTTTGCTTTCCCAATAAGCATCCACAAAGTCATTCCAATTCTTATAAGCATTTTGATGTGGCGCTCCGGTGATATATCCTCATTGCTCGATCAAAGTGAGCATCACACTGGTGATCTGAAAGTTTCGCTCCCAATGCTAGGGGGCGATAGCACTAGCATACCCTTCATTGGGAAAATTTCGGTGTTGTGCCGCTTGGGGTTGTGGTAGTGGTAGAGGTGGGGGAGGTGGAGGCACATTATCTTATTGCCTATAGCCTCGCTTGTGGTACATGTGGTATTTCATCAAGTTGTTCCTCCTCGACATCCACCTCTTCCAATGGTAAATTTCTGAGCTCGTTGTTCACCATTGGAAACCTACACTCACTTAAACAAGTTAGAATCATGAAAGTAAAAGAAGATACTTAAGAAACAAACTCAAGTATATAGCTAACAACATAAACTCCCCGGCAGCGGTGCCAAAAACTGATCACGTCTAAGACACACCCCAAAGGGATATGAAAAAGTCGTTAGCAATATATATTACCCAAAAAGAGTTGGAGTCGAACCTCAAGGAGTTTATTAAGGTGTTAAGGTGGACACTTAAGTAGGCAACTTGATGTAGCTCAGATTATCTTTCAAATCTAATTGGTGTATCGAATCTACTAATTGAATTAGAATATTTCTAAGGAACAAACCAACAAACACTTATTAGGCAATATTTCTAAGAAGTTGCAATAATGGAGAAAATCCTAGAGTTGTAGTCTTAGCCTAGGTGTAAACCTAATTGATAAAGTCAATTATTCTTGCTTGTTCGTTCGGGGTTATTATGACTCTCAAAACTCAAGTACTCATTCAATACCTCTCGATTAAAGAGTGATTATGCTTAATTTAGATTTCTCAAGTCTAAATGGGTAGCAATAAGTGCATTTGATTATCAGCCCAAGTTGGATTAGCGCTATCTCTAGTCCAAATCTTAAAAAATTAAACTAATCAATCCCTGAACTAGTTTATTTTCTTGTTAGCCAAGTTTCCTTTGACTTAGTTCCTCTTTCTCAAGTAAGAACAAGGTCAAATAGGCATGAATCATTGTTTGTAACCATTAACTTCAACTTTAAAGCATAAACATGGCTAAGTAACACTTAATTGAATCATAAACAAGCATAATATTAATAACCCATAAGATTCACACATTAGGGTTAGATTACACCACTAGATAAAAATCTAGCTACTCATATTAAAAGACATGGCAAGATAAATATAAGATGAAATTAAAGACAAAGAAAGAATAGAAGATCTTCTCTAATTGTAGCTCAAACTTGCTCATACTAGGTAAAAGTAATTAACTCTCAGCTGATACAGTAAAAAGATATCCTAAAAAGCTATAAAGTTCTAGTTATAAGACTCTCAAAATCTCTAACAAAAATGACCTTTGGAGGGTTTGCTGCCGTCAAATGAGTGCGGTCCGCAATATATTGGATTCACTTTGCTTGTGTTGTCAGTGGGTGGAGTTCTGCAGTCGCACTTCAAGCATTGGAGCCGCACATCAACTTTTGCAGCCGCACTTTTAGCTATGCGGATCGCGCTTGACGAGGCTTCAAAATCGACTAACTGCTCATTCTCTAATCATTAAAGTCATTAGTGTGAACCATTTTGCGGACCAAAGTGCAACCGCACATTTTTTCACATCCTAACATTGGGAGGTGCGATCGGCATATGATGCCCGAAAACCCGTGCGAACCGGCATTCATGCTTAGACCTCATAACATAGAATTTGGGCCAACAAGGCCCCCAAGTAGTAACACCATAGTTAGAATGCACATAACTGACTATGAAAGAAACTTTAGCATTAGAAAATGCGTTTACATATACGTGGACAACTGTTGCCAACAAGGCCATTACAATATTTACATACTCCCAAAGCACTGGTATGGAAGCCTCTAAGAGAATTATAACACCTAACTTGGTCGGAACAGGTCCCCACGGTACCCAAAAAGTTTAGAGATGAGCTTCTGTACCTACTGACTTAGAATAGCTACTCCGAAGAAGTGGAGTACAACGACCAAATCAGCTAGAACAACACCCTACTGGGAGGGACGTCACTGGGTCTAACTGTACCTATGGGCATGAACACAACCCAAAGAAAAGGGCGTCGGTACGATAATGTACTGAGTATGTAAGACTAAGAAAGCATGTAAAATAGAGTCATATCATAAGATAAATAAGTGCATGATCTCAACTAGAATATCGAAGGCAAGCCACCGGAGGCGTAATCGGTGGGAACTATAAACCATGAATCGTGAATATATGCAAGATTTTATAAAAACAAGTCACTCATTGGGACCATGCATTAATTATAACACATATAAGTATACATAACTTCAACCACTCTTTGGGGCACATTTCATCACTCCATACCCGACCTCATATAGGACTCGGTCGTACCCAGCCACACAAGAGCTCGGTAACCTCATATTACACATCACTCCATACCCGGCCTCCTAGGGAACTCGGTCATACCGACCTTAGGAGGTCTAATTGTACGTGATCTTAGCAGAGCTCGACGTAACCGGCCTCAAGAGGTCTCGATAACCTCATATCATACATCATCATACCCCACCACACAAGGGCTCGGTAATATCTCATATGATGTCCATCATACCCATATCTGTCTGTAGCGTGGCTTGGTATATTAAAATAGATACATATATAGAAGTGCAAAGCAGTAGTAGTTTCAAGGAATGACAAGTTTAAACTCAGAATGATTTATACTTCCCTACCACATAATACCAACTGGAAATATTATAGACTTCGGAATAAATGCCACATGCAAGTATGCACAAGAACTGAACAACATCATTGAGAAAGACTCAAAACGACCAAATTCTACAATACATAAATCCTTTAGAGGGAGAGAGAAAGAGAGACTTACATCAATTCATGCCAAGAAAGAAAGTTTCCCTACATACCTTGTTGAAGAACTAGCTACACCTCTAGGACAGTTAACCCCGCCCCCAACGAATTTTCCAGAATCGACATAGTAAGATAATAAATATTACAATGATGATTCCCATCTCCTTCATGCTAGAACTTTCCTGATTCAGACTCGCCTTCAACTTTGCCTTAACTTGTTTGGAAAGTCTAAAGGGGTGTTGAGCGCACTTGGGAAAACTAACAATGGTGATACCTTAAAAATGAATGAGAAATAATGTTGCACTGACTTTCTATATTAAATGAAATGTAGGAAACTCTATCGCTGCTACATGCAAAAAAGGGTCGCCCCACCTCGGTCACTGCACCCGATGACAGTTGGCGCATGTCAAATGAAATGTGTTGCCATCCTCTACCCTCAAACACATGGCCGGCTGATTGGCTGCACTAGAAGCCACACTTATCAAGCTTTATTTGGTGTGGGTGTGACATCATCCCCCTCTTTGGAACATTCATCCTTGAATGTTGAATCGTAGTCATTCCTTGCAAACTTTTTTGGTCTTCTAGAGTTGTGCCCGCCGTGGTGGCCTCATTGTTGCCTTTTGTATCATAGAACAAATGGGGATACTTGGATTTCATATATTCTGCAGCATCCCATGTCATTTCTTATACTCTGTTGTTTCTCTAAAGTACTTTAATAGAATCTACATCTTTAGTTCGCAGCTTATGGATTTGACGATCTAAGATGGCCATTTCTTCGTAAGATAGACCCCCTGTGACTTGAATATCTTCAATAGGGGTAAGACATGATGGATTACTCAACCACTTTCGAAGCATATGTATATGGAATACTGAATGTACTGCCTCCAATTTTGGGGGTAATTCAAGCTTATATGCCACTTGACCGACTCTCTGAATAATTTGGTATGGTCCAACATACCGGGGGCTGAGATTGCCTTTCTTACCAAATCTTATCATGCCTTTCATAGGCGATACCTTCAAGAACATCCAGTCTCCCACAGCAAACTCCAAATCTCAATATTGGTTATCAGAGTAAGATTTATGCTTGCTCTGGGCTGTCAATAATTGACTTTGAATTATTTTCCTTTTTCTACAGCTTGTTGCACCAACTTGGGACATAATAACTTTATTTCACCAACTTTTAACCAGCCGATAGGAGATCTACACTTACGTCCATATAGGGCTTCATATGGTGCCATCTGAATGCTAACATGATAGCTGTCGTTGTAAGCAAATTTGATGAGCGGTAGATGATCCTCCCAACTGTCTTTGAAGTCAAAAACGCAGGCTCGTAACATGTCCTCGAGCATTTGAATAGTGCGCGGCATGGCCGTCTTTTTGTGGATGGAAGGTTGTGCTAAGGTTGATATTGTGCCCAATCTTTTTTGGAATGACCTCCAGAAATTAGTCATAAACAAGGCACCTCTGTCCGATATGATAGATACGGGACCCCATGAAGTCAAACTATTTCCATAATGTATATCTGAGCACAATTTTTAGCCGAGAAGGTAGTCTTAACTGGTAGAAAGTGAGCTGACTTGGTGACTCGATCAACAATAACCCATATGGAGTCAAACCTTCGTTGTAATTGTGGTAATCCAGTAACGAAATCCATGTTGATCATCTCCTACTTCCAGGTCAAAATTTCCATATTTCGCAGTATTCCTCCCAATTTTTGATGTTCAATCTTAACTTGTTGGCCATTTGGACATCGAGCGACGTATTCAGCAATGCTCCTCCTCATGCCATTCCACCAGTATAGCTGTTGAAGATCGTGATACATCTTGGCTGATCCCGGATGAACAGAATACCGGGACAGATGAATCTCTGCCATGATCTGCTCTCGGAGTCCCCCAACATTGGGTACACATAACCAAACCTTGTATCTGAGGACTCCGTCCTCGGATAACTGGAAATTTTTCTTCTTTTGAAAGGGGATGCTTTCTCTTATCTTCACCAAGAGTGGGTCGTCAAATTATGGTGCCTTTACTTCAGTTACAAATGAGGACTCAGTAGTGTTTCGAACTACGGCTCCTCTGCCATCGGTATCGAGCAATCGTATGCTTAGATTGGCCAGCAGGTATAAGTCTCTAGTCATCTCCAATTTATGCTCTCCACATGTCATAGACTATCCATGGATTTCCAACATAATGCATCAACAACTACATTTGCCTTCCCGATGTGGTATTGAATATCAACATCGTAATTCTTTAACAACTCGAGCCATTTCTATTGACTCAGATTCAATTCTTTTTTCTTGAATATGTATTGCAAGCACTTATAGTCATTGAATATGTTAACATGAACTCCATACAAATAGTGATGCCACATTTTCAAAGAAAATACAACAGCTACCAGTTCCAAGTCATGAGTGGGGTAATTCTTCGTATTTCCTTAGTTGCCTCGAAGCATATGCAATGACTTTCCCATGTTGAGTTAAAACACTGCCCAATCCCACTCTAAAGGCATCACAATATATGACGTACCCCTCGGGTCCTTTAGGGAGAGTGAGAACTGGTGCCTAGATTAGCTTGTCCTTTAACTCCTAGAAGCTCCTCTCACAAACATCAGTCCATTGGAATTTTGTTGCGTTATGCGTCAACCTTGTTAATAGAACATTTATAGATGAGAAATGTTCCACAAACCTTCGATAGTAACCGGCCAAGCCCAAGAAGTTACATACCTCGGTAGGAGTTGTGGGCCTTGGTCAGTTCTTAATCGCTTCAATCTTTTGACTATCAACTTTGATTCCTTCTCCCGATACTATATGACCAAGGAAAAGCCACCGAGTTCAGCCAGAACTTGCACTTTAAAAATTTTCCATTACAACTGGTGAATCCGGAGTGTGCACAGGACCTTTGACAAATGCTCAGCGTGCTCTGCCTTCGTTCAAGAGTACACCAAAATATCGTCAATGAACACAATCACAATGATATCCAAGAATGGCCTGAATACTCAAATCATCATATCCATGAAAGCCGTCGATGCATTGTTAAACCAAGATACATAACAAGAAAACTCGTAATGGTCATATCTGGTCTGAAAAGCTGTGTTCGAAACATCTTCTTGTTTGATCCTTAACTGATGATACCAAGATCTGAGGTCAATCTTCGAGAAATAGTTAGCGCCTTGCATTTGGTCAAACAAATCATCGATCCTTGTAAGCTGATACTTATTCTTGATGGTTACCTTATTCAGTTATTGGTAATCAATACACATCCTCAATGAACCATCCTTCTTTCAAACAAATAACACTGGGGCTACCCATATGGAAGTACTGAGTTCAATGAAGCCCTTATCAAGGAGGTCCTTCAACGGGTGGGAGTCATTCTATACGGAGGAATTGATATCAGTTGCATATCGGGTGGCACCTCGATGGCAAATTCAATCTCCCTCTCGGGTGGAATACCCGGGAGCTCATCAGGGAATATATCGGTAAATTCGCTAACAACTAGAACCGACTGAAGGACTGGAGGCTTCGCCACCATATCTGGCACTCGTACCAAATGACGGAAACATCCTTTCGTGATCATCTTTCGAGCCTTAAGGTAAAAAATAAACTTACTTTTTGGTAATGTTACATCGCCCTTCTATTCGATAATGGGCTCTCCCAAAAAATAAAAGCCAACAATCTTCCTCCAGCAATCCACCATTACGTAACAAGAGGCTAGACAATCCATTCCCATAATAATATCAAATTCTACCATTTCTAATTCATTCAAATCAGCCAAAGTGTGGTGATCATGAATCATCACATCACAACTTTGATATACCCGCCTAACTACCACGTACTTGCCTACGGGCGTGGACACTTCAAACGGTTGTTGTAACAATTCATGCTCTTTTCCACATTTACTCGCAACAAATGGGAAAATGTATGACAGGATGGAACCTAGATCTATCAAAGAATACATATTAATGGAGGACACAGATAATATACATGTGACCATGTTTGGTATTGAGTCTAGATTCCGATGACCCGACAACGCATAGATGCAATTTTGTTGTTGCCCAACCGGGCTAGATATTCCACCTCGACCTATACTTCTTCTCGCTGGCAGCTGCATACATTGCCCACAAGGATGTGCTGTAGACGAAGAAGCTGCTGCTGATCCCATTGACGGCATCACACCATCCACATTTCGAACTAGGCAAAAGTGCATGATGTTACCAGGCTATCCACAAGAATAGTACAAGTTTGAACCGTAACGATAGCGCCCAAAATAATTTCTACCATATTATCCACAATGCGACGCCGGGGACCTTATCTTACCAGGGCCTCCACTATATTGTGAGCTTTGTCCTCGAGGATTCTGACCATGACCAGGGGTAGGTAGTCCAATTACGTTGCTGTCTCTGGAACTATGATGTCGCACTAGTCACTCGATGAGACAGATGCCGAGGAAATGGAGGTCTAAAGTCACCTCGTGACTCACCCGTATCACTTGTAGACCGGACTGTCTTATGGCCTTGGTCGTGATCTCGAACGGCTCGTTTTTGCCTCTTACAATCCTCCACATTCTGCGCATAGGCCTAAATACGATCAATATCCATGTTCGGAATCAAAGAATAAGTAGTACATTTATTAATCAAATGTGGTCCCAAACCGCCCGCAAATTGATGTACCCGGTCGCTCATCTCTGCCACAACTGATGGATCATAGCTATCCAAGGAGTTGAATTGCATGCTATACTATTGGACACTCATATATACCTTGCACCAATAGTAAGAATCTATCTTGTCCTACTCAGCGGAGCTCAACGGGCAAATATTACTGCAAGAACGCCTCAGAAAATTCCTTCCATCCTGCTGTTGGAGTAAGAGATCCCCTAGAATGTTCCCAAGTCTCATACCAAGTCACAGCTATACTAATAGGTTATGTGCCCTGTTATGTTTTGATGATGTAACAAACTTAATGATAAGAACCAGATGGGAAACCTATTACGCATCCTCAAAGTGCTCAAGAACAACAAGTCTCAGGTCAGGCACAAGTTCCAACAATCAGAGTCAAAGAGACGTCAGAGGGAACAGATGGACATTAGTTCCCTTGCTGACTGTACCAATCAACTGCTCACAGCTGTAAAGTTGCTGCAACTATTCTTCTGCACACACGTAACAGTGTGACCAGTGCAACAGCCACTTTCTGGGACATGTCTTGTACCGGATATTGCTTGCATCATCCAAGTGACATCACTTGGACATTATTAACATGAAGCAATGAAGAAAACACACACTTCCACATTCCAGAATTCATCAAATCCTCTCTCAAGTGTGTTTCCAACTTGCATGTGATTTTCAGGCTTCAAGAACAAAAGAACAACATAATGAAGGACCAGTTTCCAGCAGTGTATTATTATATGTCCCTAGTTGTGTTGTACCTTTGTTAATGTGATTTACTTGTAATTTCTACTTAGCTTAGCTAGAAGCATTGTGTAGGATATAAATTGTAAAATCATAAACCTTATGTTTGTGTCTTGGCTAGAGTTAGTCGAGTTGTGAACTTTGTAACAGAGTTATTATAAAGAAGCTTGTAATAGAGTTATTACAAGTGAGTGAGGAATTAAGAGTTTAATTCCTAGGTTACAATAGGTTGTAATCTAAAAATTGCTCGGTTAATGAAGTTAAAATCCTATGAGTGTAAGTAGTGGTTTTTAACCCCGTGAGCTAGGAGTTTTTCACGTAATACTCTACTTAGTCATTTACTTATCTCTTTGTGTGTGTTCTGTGGGAACTGATAGAGAACCCGGCTCTCTATACAGCTTGGTGGACCCTAATTTCTATCAGTTGGTATCAAAGCAAGTTCTTTCTATTAGGCTAACACCTAGAAAGATCCAAATGCCTGCTCCACCAAACTTTGAAGAAGGTCAATCAACCTACAAACCACTAAGATTCAACGGACAGTACTATGAATGGTAGAAGACAAGGATAATGACTTTATCATGGCTGGAGATTTAGAGCTCTGGGATGTTATTTGCGATGGACCCTTCATCCCTATGAAGACCACTGGCGAACCAGTAGTGACAGTTCCCAAGAGAAGGAAGGAATAGAACGATGTAGACCGCAAAGCTATAGAGAAGAACTTTCGAGCAAAAAAAATCCTCGTTTGTGGTATTGGACCAAACGAATACAACATGATCTCTGCCTGTCAATCAGCCAAGGAGATCTGAGAAGCTATCCAAATGGCACACGAAGAAACAACTCAATTCAAGCAGTCGAAGATCGACAAGCTCCCCACTAAGTATGAACTCTTCAGGATGATGAATCCATTCAAGACATACACACAAGATTCACCACCATCATCAACGAGCTTCACTCTCTGGGAGAAATCATTCCAAGGAACAAACATGTCAGGAAGATACTTAGTGTACTATATGGTTCCTGGGAAAGCAAGGTCAATGCTATCATAGAGGCAAAGGATCTGCAAAAGCTAACCATTGATGAACTTATTAGAAATATGAAGACATATGAAATGAAGAAAAAGAAGGACCATGAAACAAGAGAACCCAAGAAGGAGAAGAACCTGGTCCTCAAGGCTGACAATAATGACTCAAATGGTGAGGATGCTGATATGGCTTACCTAACAAAGCGATTTCAGAAAATGGTTTGCAGGAATGGAGGTATTCCAAAAGGGGGCAGCTCCAGCAAGCCAAGAGGGTATGACTTATGTCATAAATGTGGAAAGCCAGGACACTTCATAAAGGACTGTCCTCTCCTCAAGCAAGACCAATACAAGCATAACACAGACAAAGCAACCAAGAGGAACCCAGTTCCTGACAAAAGATTCAAGAGAAAAGAAGCAGCTGACAATGCTGTGAAACAAGCTCTTGCTGCATGGGGAGATTCTTCCAGCAAATCTGGAGAAGATGATGCATAAGGTGATACCTCCATGATGGCAGTTGAAAGTAAATCAGCTAAATATGACTCTATCTTCGCCCTGATGGCAAAATCTGACGATGATGAAGATGATGATGATGATGAGGTAAACTTTCTAGACGTTCAAAGAAATTTGAAGTCTTACTCTCAGAAAAAGCTTATATTTTTGGCAAATATTTTAATTGATGCTTATCACAGTCTTATAAATGATAAAAATGCCTTAACTATGGAACTAGGAGAGGTAGAAATGAGAGAGATGATCTGGTAGTCGTACTAGTTGATCTAAAAGAAACCATCGAGGCTCTAAAAAAGGAAAAGGATGTTCTGAATTAAAAAAAATAAAAACATAGAAAATGAGAGAGACGACTTGTTGTTAGTTGTCATGGACCTAAAAGAAACAATAAAGGAATTAAAAAGGGAGACAGTCTAGGATTGTCCAACAGGGAAAGAAAGTTGCAAGTGAGGCACACATTAAGCTTGAAAATGAATGCAAATCTGTGAAATCTTGTCTATGTGCTGAATTTGTAAGAAACAGACAACTTCAAGAAGATCTAGGCAGAGTTAAAAATAACCTAGAAAAATCTCTAAAGTTGACATGGTCCTCCGATACAATTGCTGCCACATATACAAGCAATGGTGGGAATAGGCGGGGACTCGGGTTCCAAAAGGAAAAGACTCCCTACAATCCACATAGCAAGTATGTTACTGTTCCTGATAACTGGCTTTGCACTCAAAGTAGCAACACTGGACACTTTAAAGAAAACTGTAAGGCTGGAATTCAGCCCCAACAGAAAAATAAGATTTTTGTTGAAAAGGTAACTGCTGCTAAGGAGCTTGGCCCCTCCGTTAAAAAACGTGTATTACCTGCCTGGACAAAAAGAAGTTTAATTTGCCTTTTTCCTCACTACAAGGGACCCAAACTTGTTTGGGTTCATAAGTCTAACACTTGATTCTCTTGTGCAGGAAGCAGTGAAAGGAAGCAGCCAAAATGGTATATGGATAATGGCTGCTCCAATCACATGACTGGAAGCATCGATGATTTCCTTTCTCTCAAAGCTCTACAAGGAGGGAGTGTGTCCTTTGGCAATGGCAAAAAGGGATACATTTTGGGAGTAGAAAGAATTGGGAAGACACTTAATCACTCTATTGAAATGTGTATTATGTGAACGGCTTGAAATATAGCCTACTAAGTGTTTCTCAAATATGTGACAAAGGAAACAAAGTGGAATTTGTGTCAAAAATCTGCACAGCCACAAATCTCGTTACTGGTGAAGTGGTCCTGATGGCAAAAAGATATAAAAACATTTATGTTGTTGATTTTGCGTCCTTGCACAATGGGGATCTCACATGTTTGAGTGTTGTTGATTATGATGATGAACTGTGGCACAGAAGATTGGGGCATGCAAGTTTTACGTTGCTGAACAAATTAGTCAAGAAGGACCTAGTTCATGGGCTAGCTAAGTCAAGTTTCAAAGATCATAAGGTGTCTGATGCATGTGTGAAAGGAAAGCAAGTCTGGTCCTCCTTCAAGCTCAAAAAGAAAGTAAGTATCTCAAGGCCACTTGATCTCCTCCATATGGATCTGTGTGGACCTACGAGGGTGCCAAGTAGAGGAGGAAAGAAGTACATTTTCATCATGGTAGATGACTACTCCAGATTCACCTAGACTTTGTTCCTCAAATCCAAGGATGAAACTTTTCTAGTGTTTGCTGCTTTTGTAAAAAAGATTCAAGTAAAGATGGGCCATAATATTGTGAGTATAAGATCTGATCACGGCACAAAGTTCGACAGTGCAAAATTTGACGAATTCTATGCTGAAAATGGTATAAGTCATAAATTTTCAGCTCCAAGAACACCCCAAAAAAATGGTGTTATGGAGAGGGAAAATAGGACTCTTGAAGACATGACAAGGAAAATGTTGATCGACAGTGGTATTGCAAAAAGTTTCTGGGCAGAGGTAGTCAACACTGAGGATGTTTGGTTGCAAATGTTTTGTTCTCAATAATGGGAAGGAAGCACTAGGAAAATTTGATGCCAAAAGTGATGAAGGAATCTTTCTCGTCTATTTATCACAAAGCAAATCTTACAAGATTTACAACAAAAGAAATCAATGTGTTGAGGAAAGAATACATGTGATCTTTGATGAATCACACTACCTATGTGGGAAAGATTCACATGATAAGATTGATCAAGACGGAAAGCAGTCAAAGGTACCTGGTGAAGTCATTGATAAAGAAAATGGAAAGGCTGACATGATGAGTCAGGTCAAGGAATCAAATGAAGATGGTGCAACTATACCTCCAACTGATACAGAGGAACCTGGTCCCTCCATCACAACACTAAAGCAGAAAATAGAGTTGTTGATGCCGTGCAAGGAACCCCTAATGCTGAGCTAAGAAGTGGCATGTCTCAAATGGATCTTACTTAGAGGAACCTGGATCCTCTCGCAATGAGATTCAGGTGTCAAACTAGAAACACAAAAGGTCACACCCTCTCCAAAATATGATCACTCCTCTTGACTCAGGGATTCAAACCAGATCAAAGTCAAGAAACTCACTTGCCTTCTCAGTCTTTCTCTCTCAAATTGAGCCAAAAAGTATCAAGGAAGCATTGAAAGATGCTGACTGGATTACTGATATGCAAGATGAACTCAATCAATTTGAGAGGACCAACATATGGCACCTGGTTCCTCGATACTCAGACATAATTGTTATAGGAACTAGGTGGGTGTTCAGAAACAAACTTGATGAGTTTGGGAACACAACAAGGAACAAGGTAAGATTAGTAGTTCAGGACTACAATCAAGAAGAAGGGATCGACTATGATGAAACTTTTTCTCCAGCTGCTCGAATGAAAGCCATTAGAATTCTCATTGTCTTTGCATCTCATATGGAATTCAAATTGTTCTAAATAGATGTTAAATGCACATTTCTGAATAGATATCTAAAGGAAGAAGTCTTTGTCAAACAACCCCCTGGTTTTGAATGTCATGAGCATCCTGAGCATGTATTCAAACTTGAAAATGCATTATATGGACTGAAGCAGGCCCCTCGTGCATGGTACGAAAGGCTGTCCAAATTCCTCCTTGAAAATGGCTTCACAAGAGCAAAAATTAACAACACTCTATTTCTAAAGAAACGGGAGAGGAACCTGCTCATTGCGCAAATCTATGTTGACGACATCATCTTTGGTGCAACAAATGATTCCCTCTGTGAATAGTTTGCAAATCATATGGGAAGTGAGTTTGAAATGAGCGGATGGGGGAATTGTATTTTTTCTTGGGACACAGGAACACAGGACCTGGTTCCCTACTACCCTTCAGGAGACAATTTCAACTTGATTGGGTATGCTTACGCTGATTATGCTGGTTATCTGGTGGATAGAAAAAGCACTTCTGGCATGGCAGATTTTCTAGGATCGTGTCTAATTTCATGGGGTACGAGGAAACAAAACTCAGTGGCTCTTTCAACTGCAAAAGCTGAGTATGTGGAAGCTACCTCTTGCTGTGCTCAATTGTTGTGGATCAAGCAGCAGATGGAGGACTTTGGTGTATTTTCTAATTATTACTGTGCGATAACACTAGTGCTCTCAACATGGCAAAGAATCCAGTTCAGCACAAGAGAATAAAGCACATTGATGTGCGACATCATTTTCTCAGAGACAATGTTGAAAAGGGGCTTATCTGCATTAAGTTTTGCAGCACAGAAGACAAATTGCAGATATCTTCGCCAAAGCACTGAGCAGAGAGCACTTTGAAAAGAATTGACTGACACTTTGGTTGATAAAGTCAAGATGAGCACCTAGCCCCTCAATGATTGGCTACAAAAGAAATGAATAGGTAAAACAGCTAAAAAGTGTTTTCTGACAAGTTCTAACTCATTTATATACCATTACAAGTAGACACGCATCACAATTATAGAGCAACTAAGAAGCTAGTGGTACTGCATGTTGGTAAAAGGATGAGGCTCACATTTACAAAACTTGTCAAGGAAATTGGTTGCCTTGACACAAGTTAGTAGTTCCTTTGTACTCTCATACACAACTTTTTAACGGCTGAGAAAGTACCACGTCATTAAAATGTCAGTTTCTCTTTCTTTCCCTTCTTTAGAATCCAAACGTCGTACCCGTTACTAAACGACCCGTCTATCCAGAAAATCAATACACATTCCTAACCGGTCCCTTACCTTCTTTAAATAAACCCAAATGATGTCTCTATCATCACTGTTCACATCAAAAGCCAAAATCTCCCTTTTTCTCTCCACAAACAAATACTTCTTTTTCCTTAAGTTCTTACTACAAATCCCCACCATGTCTTAAAATCTAGAAGCCTCAGATGTTTCCAGTGTAGTCCCCATTGTGTCTTCATCTCACAAAGCACAGGCGAGAGAGTCTAAGTCCCTCATGCCACCAAGTACAAACACTACACAAGATTCCCAACCACCCTCTGCTTCTTCTCCAACCCAATTGAGTTCCGGTTCTCATCGGAGTCGCAAAACTCCAAACACAAAGATGTTTGTGGTTGTAATCTCTCCTTCTGCCTCGCCGGAAACAATGGCTAAAGGTGACACAGTAGAGGGAGAAAAAAATCAAAAAGACTCCAGTTTGCAAGTTAAAGAGAGCTCTGAGGTCCAACAGAGTGTGGTTTGTAATGGTAAAGAATCAACACCAAGCCATGATTTGAATCTTGCCGGCCCTACAAGTAATTCTCCTGAATCTACTTTGGGGTTAAATGAACAAGAAGCCATAGAAAACATGTTGTTAATAGCTGCTGAGGGAGTTTTGGTGAAGGTCATCTAGAAGAGAGTAGGGAACTGGTGCCTTTTAAAAGTCTAGCACCTAATAGTACTACCGGGGAAACTAATGAGGGACTTGTTCCCCCTGCTCAAGAGGAGTCCTCTGCTCCTACTTGGGACGAAACTCTCTACTCCTACTGATCCTGCTCCCTCTCCTCACTTCGATGCTAAGCCATTATACTTTGTCATTCCTAAGATGAGATCTCTATCTGAAGAGGAAAAGTGAGGAAGACTATAATGATATGACTGTAGCAAGCTTCATTGCTGCTCAAAGTGGGAAAGGAGTTCCCACTACACCTACACTTAAAAGACCCACTACTAGGTTACAAAAGAGGGAGGCTCTTGATTCTGTCCTGAAGAAAAGTGAATAAGCGAAGAAAAAGAGGAGGTTAGTGAAAGTGGAAAAGTTGGTGAGCAAAGAGGAAGTGCCTCCAGCACTTGTTGTTGACGTTGATGAAGAGGTGAATGAGGAACCGGATTTCTTAATTCGTAAGTCCTCTAAGAAACCTATTTTTCCAAGACCTAGGGGAGAGTCCTATATGAAAATGATGGAAGTTAGCAATGTTGAGGTAGAAGAGTCTAGTGGAAATGTATCTGAAAAATCTTCTAAGAAGGTGTTTGAAAAGTCTGGTGAAAAGGTGTCTGAGAAATATACAAAGAAAGGGAAAAGTGTGAGAAAGTCTGTGAAAAGGAAGGCTGGTGTCAATGAGGACCCGGGTTCCTCCAAAAAAACCAAAGTGGGTGTGGCCAAGGATGAAGCAGGGAAAACCTGAGAAACTAGAAGGTGCAATGGGGCAGAACATTTGCTCCTAATATTCTTGACATGACAGGGATGCGCCAACTGGTTGATATCTGTGAATTTTAATAGTGGACACATTTGTTCACCAATAAGAGCCCTAATGTGTATGAGGAAGAAGTGCGCAGTTTCTATGCCAACATGTTCATGGTAGAGGATGACAACATATTCCTAAAGGTGAATGGTGTTGATTTTATGATGGATGAGGTTGTGTTGGGAACAATTCTGGGAGTGCCTATTGACGGCATATCATCCATTGAGGGGACTTGTTCTTCAAACTTCAAAAATGCTATTTCGAAGGATGATGTAGTACAGCAGGGGGAACGGCTACACAAGAAGGCCCTCCTTCCATTGTACCAACTGTTGTTTGAGATGGTGAACTTTCTCCCACGCGCGGAAAGGCGTTCCATTACGTCGCGAGCAGACCTGTTCCTCATGAAAACACTGGATGCGTACTCCACTATCACTCTACCGGGTATTATGATTGAGCATATGAAGAAAGTGGCATATTTTAAGGATGGTAATCATGGGTTGCCCTACGAGTTCTTATTCACTAAGATATTTAACTTCTTCAAGGTCCCTTTTGGAAAGGCTACAGTGGGTACTCGCAAGCAGACCATCTCCAAGACCACCTTAGAAGAGTGTGAGTGCATCATAAGAAAGAAAGGGTTGTCAGCAATTCCACTATCTCTCAATTGATCGAAGCTCAGAATCTTGCCAATGAAGAGATAAGGAAGTTGAAGGCACTGAATGTTATTCTTGAGGGATAGCTTAGTCAGGCCCAGGAGGCACTTGGTTCCAACAGTACACAAGGCGCAGAGGTTGCCCGTCTGACCAAGGAAAATGTTGATCTAAGGAAACAGGTTGAGGACCTGAAGGAGAGGTTACTTAATGAGCAAGTGTTAGTGAATGCTCGAATAGATATTCTCCTTAAAACCCTTGACTCGTCATCTCTGACTCCCCCTTCCAGTGCTCCTTAACATCATTCACTTCCCAATGCCCAGTTCAAGTTGTCTGTCCTCTATTTTGGTCCCTTTATTTTGCTCTGCTTAGTGGCTGGTGCTTTTTAAAGTTGTTTTCTTTTGTGAATGGTTGTGTAACAAATGGTACTGCTAATTCTACTTCCTTTTTTGAACAATTTATGAGTATTCCTCCCTTTTGCTATGCATGTTATACTCTTATGCTCTGTTTTTAGCTATGTTATTGTGCACACATGTGTCATGAGTTAACCATGCTAGACTTCATTTTTGCTTATTACTTGTGCATAATCTTTTTATGATGCCAGAAGGGGGAAAATTAATTGAGGGGGAACAAGTTTAGGGGGAATACAGGAAATATTGTATGGAACTCTAGTTCTGAAGGGAAACTTCAATTACAAGTTTGTCATCATCAAAAAGGGGAAAATCGATAGGTTATGTGCCCTGTTATGTTTTGATGATCTAACAAATTTAATGATAAGAACCAGATGGGGAACCTGTTACGCATGCTCAAAGTGCTCAAGAACAACAAATCTCAAGTCAGGTACAAGTTCCAACAATCAGAGTCAAACAGACGCCAGAGGGAACAGATAGACATCAGTTCCCTTGCTGACTGTACCAGTCAACTACTCACAACTGTAAAGTTGCTGCAACTGTTCCTCTGCACACACGCAACAGTGTGACTAGTGCAGCAGCCACTTTCTGGGACATGCCTTGTACCTGATTTTGCTTGCACCATCCAAATGACATCACTTGGACATTATTAACATGAAGAAATGAAGAAAACACGCACTTACACATTCCAGAATTCATCAAATCCTCTCTCAAGTGTGTTTCCAACTTGCAAGTGATTTTCAGGCTTCAAGAACAAAAGAACAACATAACGAAGGACTAGTTTCCAGCAGTGTATTATATGTCCCTAGTTGTGTTGTACCTTTGTTAATTTGATTTGCTTGTAATTCCTACATAGGGTAGGTAGAAGCATTGTGTAGGAAACAAATTGTAAAACCATAAACCTTATGTTTGATGTCTTAGATAGAGTTAGTCGAGTTGTGAACTTTGTAATAGAGTTAATACAAGTGAATGAGAGATTAAGAGTTTAATTCCTAGGTTACAATAGGTTGTAATTTGAAAGTTGCTCCGTTAATGAAGTTGAAATCCTACTGTAGGTCATGGTTTTTAATCCCGTAAGCTGGGAATTTTCCACATAAAACTCTGCTGAGTCATTTATTTATCTCTATGTGTGTGTTTTGTGGGAACTGATAGAGAACCTGGTTCTCTATACAGTTTGGTGGACCCTAAGTTTCTATCATATATCCACTACATCTGATCTGGAAAATTTTGGGATCTTCATTGGGATCTGTTCTTGTGAATACGGGGGGGTCCAGGTTTATGAAATCTCGAACTCTCGTACTGACTGCTCTATCTGTTATGGCAAGGACCTATTGTTGGGCCTAAGAGGTGACTAATCAAGTCAACAATTGTATTGCACTTCTCATATCTAAATCTAGCTCACGAATAACCGGGGATGAATATGAGGTACATTAGTCTCTATTTGCTATTCCGGGGGTGGTGGTATTGTCCCCAAAACCTGAATACCAGCCTCATATGAGGCCCATGTTGACCCATAGGGACAGGTGGCACCTGACCGGTACCTTCTCCTGCTACTTTATTCAACCATTGAACAAGAACCTGACGTCTCGTGGTATGCATCGCTATAAACATAAACAAGATGGGGATCATAAGTGAATACTTACATCTCAGCTCGGTAACCTCACATCTCATATCACTCCATACCCAACCTCGTAGAGGACTCGATCGTATCCGGCCTCAGGAGGTCTCGAGGCTATACCCGATCTTAGCAGAACTCGGGCTAATCGGTCTTAAGAGGACTCAGTAACCTCACATCACACATCATCGTACCCAGCCACACAAGGGCTTGGTAATATCTCATATCATGTCTATCATACCCAACTAATAAGTGGTTGCACAATAGGTGCCATATCCGGCCGTCTATAATGGCTTGCCAAAGTAAAATAAATACATATATATAAGTGCAATCTTGTAGTATTTTCAAAGGGAAAACAAGTTTAAACTCAGAATAAATCATACTCCCCGACCACAGGATACCAACTGGAAACATTATAGACTTCGAAATAAATGCCACAGGCAAGTATGCACAAGAAAAGAACAACATCATTGAGAAGGACTCAGAACGAGAAAATTCTACAATATAGATTTCCTTTAGATGGAGAAAGAGAGACTTACACCAATTCATGCCAAGAAAGAAAGTTTCCTACATACCTTGTTGAAGAACTAGTTACACCTCTAGGACGGTTAACCGCCTCTAACGAATTTTGCAGAATCGACACAACAAGATAATAAATTTACAGTGATGATTCCCAACTCCTTCAAGCTAGATCTTGCTAGATTCAAAGTCACCTTCATCTTTGCCTTAAATTTTTTGGAAAGTCTAAAGGGGTGTTGAGAGCACTTGAGAGAACTAACATTGGTGATACCTTAAAAGTGAATGAGAAAGAGTGTTGAACTGCCTTTTTATATTACACTAAATCTAGGAAACTCCGCTGCTGCTACATGCAAAAATGGGTCGCCCCGCCCCGATCACTGCACCCGGTGACAGTTGGCGCAAGTCTAATCAAATGTGTTGCCATTTCTGTCCTCAAACGCGTCGCCGACTGATTTGTTGCGCTAGAAGCCACACTTATCAAGCTTTACTTAGGTGTATGGTGTGACAATTTTCTTTTGTGAATCGCACTTTTGCCTAGAGTTTCTGAAGCGTTAGTTCATCTTTTGCAGCCGCATTTCTTCTTTTGCGGATCGCAAACACTTTTGCAGCCATAGTTCTATTACTGGGAATCACACTTTTCTTCTCACCTCTCCTCTTCAATGATATGTCTAGAATTATTTGTTTTGTGTTATTCTTCCTCCAAGGCCTTAAGTCCTTTCTAGCTCACCTGCAAGTCAACCATTTTCATTAGAATTGGGAATAAAATTAATACTTTAGGACTAAAAATTTAGAAAAAAGATATTAATAAGTGATTAAGTTTCACACTAATCAAGGAGCCACAAATTGAGGGGGAAGAAGTCGTTGAACAAATGAAGGAGGTTGGGACTGAACAAGTAGAATTCGATGTGGTTGTGGAGTAGGTGATTCAGGGGGAAAGGGAAGTGATATGAGAAAAAGAGAAGGAGAGTGAGATAGTAGAAATTGAGACTCACTGTGAAGCTAAATTAGTGGGTGAGGAATTGGGAGAGTAGGAGAGTGAGGGAGGAGGTAATGATGTAGGTGGGGAGTCTGTAGTTACCATGGCAGACCCCAAGAAACAATTGAGGAAGGAATGTACTAGGGTTGGAGTAGAAGCACCAGAGGTGCTTGGACAAAAACTAGGTCCTTCTGCTACTTGTGTGGGTGGGTGAAGAAGAGATCACATTGGAAGTTGTTGAGGAAGATATTGATCAGGTTAAAGAACTTGGTTCTTTAAATGCTTATCTAATAAAATTTGAATCTTTTGATTGGGATGATACTGAGGAAGAAGGAGAAAAGGTAGGAGAGAAAGAAGTGAGGAAAGAAAGTAGTACCAAGTAGTGATGATAAAGAACTGGCAAATCTGATTGCCAGAATGAAAGAGAAGAGACGGGATGAGGCAAAAACCACTTCTAGGAGGGTGAAAGCTATAGCCAAGAAGGTTGTGTTGCCTCCAGATTCTGTTACTCTTGGAGGTAAAACTCCTAATGCTATAGGAAAAAGTAAGACTGCACTTGAGAAGACTTTGGATGAGAGTAAGAAGAAGAAGAAGAAGAAGAAGAAGAAGAAGAAAAAGAAGAGTAGACATGAGTTCAGACTAGTATATGAGTCTGATGTGGAGGAGGCTGATCTAGTGAGTGAGGAAGAGTATGAAGAAGAAGAAGAAGAAGAAGAAGAAGAAGAAGAAGAAGAAGAAGAAGAAGAAGAAGAGGAGGAGGAGGAGGAGGAGGAGGAGAAGAAGAAGAGGAGGAGGAGGAGGAGGAAGAGGAGGAGGAGGAAGTCCCTCTTCAGAAAAAAAGGAAAGAAAGAGGTTAAATCATCTTCATCCACTACAAGGAGATGTCTTCCAGAAAAAGAAAATATGACGTGTCTGCATCTGAAGTGAAGGGAACCAGTTCCAAACGTAGAAAGAAAACTCCAAGGAAAATTGACATGTGGGCAGAGAGGATTGGTTTGCTGGACTAATCATGTTGAAGTATCAGGTATTTGACCCTGCTACTATTGACATGTTTGGTAAGAAGGAGTTGTTGGAGAAAATTGAGAATCATGGTTGGACATATCTATTTTTGTTCCCACTCCCTGTGATGAATGAAGAAGCAATGCTTTATTTTTATAAGAAATTCAAGATGCTGGAGGATGGCACATTGAGTTCTGAAGATGGGGAATGGACCTGGTTCTTGATGCCAATTTATTGAGTGAGATACTGAAGATGCCAGTGAAAGTTTTTGACACCTATATAAGGCGTGAGTGGCCTAAGTTGGGACAAAAGGAAGATTCAATGTACTTGACTTTCAAGTACACATAGAAGAGGGAAAAGGTGAATGTAAGAAAAGTTGGAAAGGGAGAGATAAAACTGGTTCACAAGTTCTTGTTCAAATCTGTGAAAAAGTGTTTGCTGCCTCTGTCTAAAAGGAGTGGCTACTTACTTGAACCTGGCAGTGCTGAAACTCCTCTATTAGAATAGGAAAATCAACATGCCCTCATTGATGATCAAACATATGGCAAGGGCAGCTGATCAAGAAAAAGGGACTCATACCCTATCATATGGTTTCTTGTTGACTGGGGTGTTTGAGCATTTTGGGGTTTCTCTGAGAGGTCATAAGAAACGGACGAACAAAGATATGTTTTATAAGGAGACCTTGAAGGAATGTGACTGTGTTTCAGGACCACGTGGCACTAGAAGCAAAAGCATGGTCACAAACCTTCCGGAGGAGTTGGTTGCTGCCGATGAGGACAATGAAAAGATGAAAGAGGAAATTGCCTTCTTGAAGGAGGAGAATAGAAGGCTAAAGGAGGAGATGAAAAAAGAGTAGGAGGTCTCTGCTTCTTGGTTTGATACGCTTCTGGGGCTTATTCATGGAGAGTCCTCTTCCAACAAAGAACCTGATCCTCCATCCTCGTAGGTTTCCTATTCTATCCTTAGCCTATTCAACTGTCTTTTGGTTTGGGCCTATTTGGGCTTAATGTGGTATAGTGTTGAATTAATAAAATTTCCTTGATTTGGCTACTACTTGTACAATAGTATTTGGATGATTAATTACATTAAATATTTGATTTATTGACCTAATTATTTATGTGGTGTAACCTCAGTGTCCATGAGTTTCATATTATTAACATTACCTCTTTGATTCTACTAATGCTTTATTTTCGATGATGCCAAAAGGGAGAAGTTAAATATGTGCTTATGTTGTTGATCAGCAAACCCGGTTGTTTTGTTGAGTGTGTACATTTGCAGGTCTAACCATTGAATTATGCCTAGCCATCTTTAGGGTTACCATGGATAGAAGGTGAGTCCCTTACAGAAATACAAACATGAAAAAATTAAAAAGGAGTGTTGTAAATGAATGGAAGTTGAGTTCCTTGATCAAGGAGGTTTTTCACGTAAAAATCTTTGAGTCGTTTAAATTCTGCAATTATTTCTGTTTGCATTTGTTTGCTTTAGTTCAAGGAACCAAATTTTTAGAAATTGCAAAAATCGGGTAAGACACAATTCAACATCCCTTCTTGTGTTTGGTTCAACTCTAAAATTAACACTTTTTAATGTACTTATTTAAAAACTAATAAACTTCAATTTCAAGAAATTATATCTTCTAGAAAGACATTTACGGGAAGCAAAAGCTTTTTTGAAAAAAGTTATTCGTAAACAAATGAACCGTTTTATAATTCAGGAACATAAAAAAATATTGAAGGAGTAAAATAATTTTGACCTCATGAAAAGTGATGTCTAATATTGGTATAAAAATAGGAAATATTTTAGGTATTATAAAATTTTCGTTTCCAATAAAGAAATATCAGCTGATCAGTTGTAGATAACAAACTTGATGAGAGAAATTTAAGATATAACTTCTTTTTTCTTATATTTAAGACTAATTATCCTACTTTTGTCTAACATTTATCTCTTAAAATTTTGAGTAAAAAATATTTATTTTAATGATTATTCATTACCGTTATGTGCGACGCTCCTGCATAAGATTTTGATTAACAACATCGGTAAACTGATGGGTTCCCTAGCATTGGGGTCGAGTAATGAGAATTCACGAGAAATTTCTATATATGCTCCATCATGAACCTAATTAGGTTTTCATTTATTACATATTCTATACATAATTATTAATTATATACTCCTATAAAGTAATGTATTAGATTTAAATCTTCCTTATTTTCTCTCCCTTTTTCTTTTTCTCGTGCTCTCTTCCCCGATTACCCAAAATCAATTTTAGCAATTGAAATTAAGTGCGGTGATTATGGATTTTTCTTCTTCTCCTACTACTTGTACGTCCAGTATTCTCAACTAAAAGAAATTCAAAAATTCAAGATACCAGATTTCATAAACTCAAAAAATGTAGATCCATATAACTTAATGAAATAAAAATCTATTCGCTCAAGTACGTGGCTTTAGATTTCGCTCTTGATCAAACACCTTGTTCTCTCTATTGTATGCAAACACAGAAGATTTCCCATTAAAAAGTTTTAAAATATTTAACTTGAAAATTGAATTTTATGAAATTATTGTTTATTTAAATTGGGTGTTGTTGCAAATGATTGCATAAATGCTGCTGGAGCATTGGTCAGCCTAAATGACATCACAAGGAACTCGTAGTGACCATACTGAGTCCTAAAGGCAGTCTTCGAAATATGCAGATCCCGAATCTTTAGCTAATGATAACCTGACCGCAAATCAATCTTTGAGAACACTCTGGTACCTATAGTAAATCAAATAAATAATTAATGTGTGGCAATGAATACTTGTTCTTCACTGTAACCTTGTTCGACTGCCGGTAATAAATACACATGTACATAGAACCATCCTTCTTCTTTACAAACAAGACTGGAGCTCCCCACAGTGACACACTAGGCCGAATGAAACCCTTATCAAGAAACTATTGCAACTGCTCCTTTAACTCCTTCAACTCCGCAGGGGCCATACGATATGGTGGAATAGAAATGGGCTGAGTACCCGGCCCCAAGTCAATACCAAAATCGATATCTTTATCAGGCGGCATGCCTAGAAGATCCACCGAAATTACATCTGGGAAGTCTCTTACTACCAAAACTGACTCAGCAGAAGGAGTATCAACACTGACATCTCTCACAAAGACTAGATAAGCATCACACCCCTTCTCAACCATCCCATGAGCCTTTAGAAATGACATGACCCTGCTAGGAACATAATCCAAAGCACCCTTCCACTCTAACCATGGCAAACATGGCATAGCTAATGTCACAGTCTTAGCGTGATAATCCAGAATCGCATGATAGGGCGACAACCAGTCCATGCCCAAGGTAACATCAAAGTCTACCACACTAAGTAACAATAGATCAACTCTGGTCTCAAAACCACCAATAACAACTAAACACGACCGATACACACAGTCCACAATAACAGAATCTCCCACAGGTGTGGATACATAAATAGGAGAACTCAAAGAATAACGAGATATATCCAAATACGAAGCAAAGTAAGGTGACACGTATGAATAATTGGATCCAAGATCTAATAAAATTGATGCATCTGTATGGCAAACCGAAACCATACTTGTAATGGCTGCCTCTGAAGCCACTGCCTCTATCCTACCTTGAAAAGCATAGTATTTGGCCTCCCCCTCTAGGGCGACCTTACCTACCCGTCCCCCACCCCTAGCAAGCTGTGCAGGTGGAGCGGCAAGTAGGACAGCAACCATGGCCTGAGAAGTCTGTGGACCTGACTGAATCCGTTGAGCCTGAGTACTCTGCCAAAGTGCATCCCTCCTGGGTTTGGGATAGTCTCAAACCATGTGTCGGGTATCACCACACTCAAAGCAAGTAGGCATGGCTACTGGGACTGGCTCGGGCCTGGTCGGCTGGACTGACCGTTGAAGGCACCCTATGTAGGAGGTGCATTAGAAAGTGACTGAGCAAAATGTGCAACCTGAGATCTCAATATAGCTAGAGCACAACTAGAAGCTGGAAATGTTGAGTGAACTGGACGGCTCACAAAGCTTCTGCCATAACGGGATGTAACTGCAGCGTGACAACCACTAAATTCTCCAGTACCTCGAAGCCTCTTGGCCTTCCTGTCCTCTCTCTCATGACCCTTCATACCTTCCAACCTCCGTGCAATCTTTCCCACCTGTTGATATGGGGTATCTTTCTCCAACTCTTAGCCATGCTGAACCTAATACCATAGTTGAGCCCCTCTAATAAGCTACTGCTAACAGCTGGAAAGTAGTGAAAGCAACCACACTCATCTCCACAATACCCATGGTGTGGAGAATACGATGGCACTTCTCTAAAAAACCATGTGCATCCTCTGAAGCCAAACCACTGAAAGTAGGAGGGTGATACTTCATAAACCTCAAAAATCTAAGTTGCTCCTCCTTAGATGATGCTGCCCTCACCGCGGGCTGAACCAGAACAACAAGCTGCACTGGTATAACCTCTGTGACCTATCAATATAGACCCGCTGCTCTGGGGGGTCGCAGGAGTCTGAGCTTCTCCCCCCAGCCTATGGTGTGGCTGGTGCAAGTGGAATCAACCCTGAGCTAGAGTACCAAACATACTCAAGAACTGTGCAAGATTCTCCTAAAGTGCAGAGGTGGCAACAGGCGCCTCGAGTGCCTGTCCCCCAACTAGAGCTACTAGTGGCTCCTCTAATGCAGCTCGGGCAGATGCTCTGGCTGCACCGCGTGCCCCTCCTCGGCCTCTACCTCGACCCAAACCTCTGGCAACTCTAGCAGGGGTGCGGGTGTCTAATCATCGGATCCATCAATGCGTGTCCTCACCATTTGTGAGAGAATAGAAAGTCAAAGATTCAATTTTTCGAAATCAACGAATTCGCACGATAAAGGATCAAGGAAGTCAAGTTTTCCTAACATTTCCATAGCCTCTCAAAGATATCTACAGACGTCTCTGTACCAATATGCAAGACTCTACTAAACCTGCTTATGACTCGTAGTACCTATGAACTTATAGCTCTGATACTAACTTGTCACAATCCTAATTTCCCTCCTCATGATATCGTGATGGAACCTAGTCTCTACGACTAGGTAAGCCTTACATTTGATAACAACTTGATAGATATAATTAATAAAATATTAAAACGGGTCTGATAACTCATATAAACTTCTGAAAACAGAATCAAACAACAATACACTCCCAAGACAGGTGGAACTGAGTCATAAGCTCTATAGAGTAATACTAGAGTGCCTACTACATCAATGTTTGAATGAAAAATACAACAGTAGTAAAAGTAAAGGAAGGTGACTTCAAGGCCTGCGGACGTCGAGCAGGCATACCTTGAAGTCAGGCAGCTAACAGATGATTGCTAACAACCGGCACGAGCATATGTACGTGGATCTGCACAAAAAGATGTGTAGAAGCGTAGTATGAGTACACCACAATAGTACCCAGTAAGTATCAAGCCTAACCTCAGTAGAGTAATGACGAGGCCAGGTCAAGACACCTACTAGGATGTAAATAAACAGTATGAAAATGTAACATAGATAAATAATGGAAAGCGAAAAAGTAACTGATAGGAAACATTTAATAGCATCAACTGATACCGTAACTGTAAGCACGGAAATAATACAAAGAAATTAGTTAAAAAGAACCACAATGATCATATATGGACAATAACTGACAAAAACAAGGAAGAACAAAAAAATAAGAAGTGTTCCCACCAAACTCTTGCAACGTGAGATAAACAACAAGAATCACAACGAGGTACCGCCTCGTGTACAATAAGAATAACCACCGAGGTACCGCCTCCTGTAGATATATACAGAATCACAACCTAGAACCGCCTTGTATTCACAATTCACAATCTCAATCTCAATCTTTCCTTATACTGCCGCGTGAGGTTACATTTGAAATAGGTTTTGAAAATAGTTTTCCCGACATAGCTACATGCACTTTAGCCCAAATTATGACACCGCGTGGCTTCACATAGTTCTCATACAAGCAACACGCACATAAGTCCCAACTTATACCGCCACATGAACATTAACCCCAAGCCTTATACCACCACATTTTCGTCAATATCACATTATAATAATAACTCACACCACAAGTTCCCATATATCATAACATTCCAACAATCAATATTAATATTTCCACAACAATAGCCCATGGCTCCACCACAATGTGTACAAGCATATCAACAATAACAGTGAATGTGAAATTCTCAAGAATAAAGATATCTCAACAATTATCAACTTTGTTTCAAAATGATACGGCTTCCACAACTTCAACACCGATAACTCAACAATGAGAAAGATAATGTGTACCTACGAATAAAATACAAATAACCACAACGGAAGGAATAACATGACTTCAAATGAGAATAATAACAACGAAAGAGATAACTAGTAATAATGACTTCAATTAATGATAATTAACAATAAAAAAGATAACACGTACAATGACTTCAAGTAATGATAATCAACAATGAAAGGGATGACATGTATCAAATAAGGAGGCAATACGTTCAACTAAAGCATGAGAGCAATTTATCAAGTAGGATGTAGAATAAGTGTTAACGAAATCTTTTAACGCATGTAATGATTGACTAACACAAGTAACAATAGATTGACTATGAGAAGTTAGAACATTATACAACAATTCAATTAAAGCATGGAAAGAGTCTTAGTAGCCTAAAGCGGTCAAATATCACGTACAACCCGTGTACCTATTTGTCACCTTACATACACGGCTTTCACATAGCACAAATAAATCAATCAATACCAATCATAACGTGTAGTTTCCCCACACAAAGTTAGGCAAGATACTTCAACTAGGCCAATTCAACTCTCAGAAATAGCTTTTCCCCTCAAGTTAGCCTCCACACGGCTCAAATCTAACCAAATCGACTTAATATCATCAAAAAATGCAAGGGAAATCGATTACAATAGTTGAAGCTAAGGTCTTTATACTTTTCCCAAAAAGTCAACAAAAGCCAACCGGGGGCTCGCCCGATCAAAAATCGGGTCCAATGGTAGATTCCACTACCCATGACCCCACGAGTTCATATATGTGATTAGTTTCAAAATCATAGTCCAAATCGACTCTCAAAACTCAAATTTTTATTTTTCACAAACTTAACAAAGTTTCACAAATTTTCACTTTGATTCACATGAGTTTGATGTTACGAATCTAAGATATATTGATGGAATATGATTAGAAATATATTAGAATCACTTACCCAAATTTAGTAGGTGAAAATCACCTCTCCAAATCACCTCCTACCGAGTCTAGGGTTCAAAAATGAGAGAATATTTTCAAAACTCCCGTCTCCTAGCCCTTTATACCAGCTGCATATGTCGCATTTGCGACACAGGGTTCACATTTGAACCCCCGCATTGCGACAAAATGCTTTGCAATTGTGAAGCTGTGAACCTCGCAAAAGAGAACAGGTATTCGCAAACGCAAACTAAGTCAAAATCTTGCTGCCTTCGCAAATGCGAAGGGGAAGTCGCAATTGCGACATCTGCCCCCGCTACTGTCACCTTCGCAATTTGCGAGTGGTGCTCAGAATTGCAATAACTGAGCACCAGAACACCATCAATTCATTTTTAGTTCAAAACCATTCTGAAACTCATCCTAGCCCTCGAGGCTCCAAACCAAACATTCACACAAGTCTAAAAACATCAAAGAACACACTCACGCGATCAAAACACAAAAATAACATCTAAAACTATGAATTGAACTCTAAAATGCATGAATCTCAAAGGAAGTTTTAAGAACTTTTAGAATTACAAGTAAACTTCTAAATCCTATCAAATCAACTCCAATCGACACCAAATTTTGCTAGTAAGTTCCAAGTACCACAACAGACCTATTCCAAGTCCCAAAATCAAATTCCGAGCGCGATAGCTAAAAGTCAACCTACAGTCAAACTTTTTAACTTCAAATTGCTGAATCAAGGCAAATCAACCTATGGACTCTCGAAATCAATTTCGGGCATACGCCCAAGTCCAAAATCACGATACGAAGCTACTAGAGCCATCAAAATATGGTTTCGATGTCATTTTCACAAAAGTCTAAGTTTGGTCAATATTTCTAATTTAAACTTCTAAGTCAAGACTCAAAGGGTCCAAAACAACCCGAAAGCTTCCCGGGACAAAACTAACCGACCCCGCAAATCATAAAATCATAAACACACATGTGTGATACATAAAAATGGGTAACGGGGTGCAATTACACCAAACGACAGATCGGGTCATCACATTCTCCCCGTCTCAAAACAAACGTTCATCCTCAAACGTTCATAAGGACATATCTAAAGTGGTGAATAGATAAGGAATTGAGGATAACGACTCTGCATGTCGTGCTTGGTCTCCCAGGTCACCTCCTCGACCGGATGACCCCTCTATTGAACCTTTACAGAAGAAATGCTCTTTGATCTCAACTTCCGGACTTGTCTGTCCAAGATAGCCATCGGCTCCTAAATATAAGTCAAATACTCGTCCAAATAGACTGTGCTGAAGTCAAAAATATGACACAAATCACCATAATACTTCTGGATCATAGATACATGAAACACCGGATGAACCGAAAATAAAATAGGTAGCAATGCAAGCTTGTAGGCTACCTCACGAATCCTCTCAGGGATCTCAAACGTCTGATATACCTAGGGCTCAAGTTGCCCTTCTTTCCGAACCTCATCACACCCTTCATGGGTGAAACCCGGAGCAAGACTCGCTCTCCAACCATGAATGCAACATCACGAACCTTTCGATATGCATAACTCTTGTGTCTAGATTGGACTGTACAAAGCCGATCCTGGATCATCTTGACCTTCTTCAAGGCATCCTGAACCAAATCTGTCCCTAATAACTTAGCCTCTCCCGACTCAAACCACCCAACTGTAGAACGGCACCGTCTCCCATATAGGACCTTATAAGGTGCTATCTGAAAACTCAATTGGTAGTTGTTATTGTAGGCAAACTCTGCAAGCGGCAAGAACTAATCCCAAGAACCCTCGAAATCCATAATGCAGGCACGAAGCATATCCTCCAATATCTGAAAGGTGTGCTCGTACTGTCCGTCCACCTGGGGTGAAATGTTGTACTCAACTCAACCCGTATGCCTAACTCATGCTATACAGCTCTCCAGAAACGCGATGTAACATGCGTACCCCGATCAGAGATGATGGATACCAGTATGCCATGAAGTCAGACAATCTCACAGATATAAATCTGAGCTAGCAGCTCTAAAAAATAGGTAGTCACTACCGGAATAAAATGAGCCAACTTGGTCAACCCGTTCACAATCACCAATACCCCGTCAAATTTCTTTTGAGTCCGTGGGAGCCCAACAACGAAGTCCATGGTGACACACTCTCATTTCCACTCGAGAATATCAAGTCACTGAAGCAAATCGCCCGCCTCTGATGCTTATACTTCACCTGTTGGCAATTTAGGCACCGATCGATTACATACTCCACTATGTCTTTCTTCATCCTCCTCCACCAATGGTGCTGCCTCAAATCCTGATACATCTTAGTGGCACCCGAATGAATGGAGTACCGCATACTGTGGGCCTCTTGAAGAATCAACTCACGCAAACCATGCATCCACAACATACCGTCATCTCCAATACAAACCTCTTAAGCATCATCCTGCTGAACCGTGTCCTTAGAGACAAGCAAATAGGGGTCGTCATACTGACGCTCTCTGATACTATCATATAGAGAAGACCGAGTAACCATGCATGCAAGAACTCGGCTAGGCTCTAAAACATCTAATCAAACAAACTGGTTGGCTAAGGACTAAACAACCAATGCTAATGGCCTCTCTGCTACCAGTAGATATGCTAAACTGCCCAAGCTCTCCGCCTTTCGATTCAAGGCATCGGCCATCACATTGGCCTTCTCGGGATGATATAGAATGGAGATATCATAGTCCTTAAGAAACTCTAACCATCTCCGCAGCCGCAAGTTAAGATCTTTCTGCTTGAACAGATATTACAGACTCCGGTGGTCGGTAAAGACTTCACAAGGGACACCGTACAAATAGTGTTACCAAATCTTCAAGGCGTGAACAATAGCTGCCAATTTCAAATCGTGGACCGGATAATTCTTCTCACGGGTCTTTAGTTGTCGAGACATGTAGGCAATCACCCTATTGTCTTGCATCAACACAGCACCAAGGCCAACACATGACGCATCATAGTACACAGTATAATACCCCGAGCCCATAGGCAACACCAACACTGGGACTGTAGTAAAAGTAGTCTTGAGCTTTTGGAAGCTCGCATCACACTCCTCGGACCAACTGAAAGGAGCATCCTTCTGGGTCAATCTGGTCATAGGTGCAGCAATAGATGAGAAACCCTCTATAAAATGATGATAATCTGAAAGGAGCATCCTTCTGGGTCAATCTGGTCATAGGTGCAGGAATAGATGAGAAACCCTCAACAAAACAACGATAATACAAGGCCAACCCAAGGAAAATCCGGATCTAAGTAGCTGAAGACGGTCTGGGCCAACTCTGTACCGTTTCAATCTTATTCGGATCTACCTTGATCCCCTCACTCGATACCACATGACCCAAAAATTCCATTGAATCAAGCCAGAATTCGCACTTTGAGAATTTTGCATACAACTTATTCTCTCTCAAGGTCTGGAGTACAATCCTCATGTGCTGCTCATGATCTTCCCGGCTGCAGGAGTACACCAAGATGTCGTCAATAAACACAATGACGAATAAATTAAGATAAGGTTGGAATACACTGTTCATCAAGTGCATAAATGCTGCTAGGGCGTTGATTAGCCCAAATGAAATCACAAGGAACTCGTAGTGACCATACCGAGTCCTAAAGGCAGTCTTTAGAATATCTGGATCCCGAATCTTTAGTTGATGATAAGCTGACCGCAAATCAATCTCTGAAAACACTCTGGCACCCTATAGCTGATCAAATAAGTCATCAATGCGTGACAATGGATGCATGTCCCTCACTGTAACCTTGCTCAACTATTGATAATCAATACACATGTGCATAGAACTATCCTTCTTCTTGACAAACAAGATCAGAGCACCCCACGACTACACACTAGGCCGAATGAGACCCTTATCAAGCAACTCTTGCAATTGCTCCTTTAACTCATTCAACTCCGCTGGGGCCATACAATATGGTAGAATGGAAATGGGCTGAGTACCCGGCAACAAGTCAATACCAAAATCGGTGGGAAGTCTCACTACCGAAACTGACTCAACAGTAGGAGTATCTGCACTGACATCTTTCACAAAGGCTAGATAAGCATCACCATCCATCTCAACCATCCGTTGAGCCTTTACAAATGACACGACCCTGCTAGGAACATAATCCAAAGCACCCCACCACTCTAACCATGGCAAACCTGTCATAGCCAATATCACAGTCTTGGCGTGACAATCCAGAATCGCATGATAGGGCGACTACCAGTCCATGCCCAAGATAACATCAAAGTCTACCATAATAAGTAACAATAGATCAATTGTGGTCTCAAAACCACTCATAACAACTAGACTAATACACATGGTCCACAATAATAGAATTTGCCACGGGCATGGACACAAAAACAGGAGAACTCAAAGAATCACGAGATATATCTAAATACAGAACAAAGTTAGATGACACATATGAATAAGTGGATCCCGGATCTAATAAGACTGACACATCTCTATGGCAAATCGGAACCACACCTGTAATGAGTGCGTCTGAAGACTCTGCCTCTGTCCTACCTAGAAAAGCGTAGAATCTATCCTGGCCTCCCCCACTATGGTGACCTCTACCTGCCCGTCCCCCACCCATAGCTGGCTGTGCGGGTGGAGCAGCAGATGGGGCAGCAACCATGGCTTAAGAAGTTTGTGGACCTAACTAAATCCATTGAGCCAGAGTACTTCATGGAGGTGCACCCCTCATGAGTCTGGGCAGTCTCTAACCATGTGAAAGGTATCACCACACTCAAAGGAAGCTCGTGGTGGGCGTGGCTACTTGGACTAGCTCGGGCCTAGTCGGCTGGACCAACCGCTGAAGGCACCCCATGTCGGAGGTGCACTAGAAAGTGGCTGAGCAAAGTGTGCAACTTGAGATCTCGGTATAGACGGAGCACCACTTGAAGCTGGAAGCACTGAGTGAAATGGATGACTCACATAGCCTCTGCATTTAGATAACATTAAAGTCTGTCATACTAAGTAATAATAGATTAACTCTGGCCTCAAAACCACCAATAATAACTAAACACGGCAGTTACACACGGTCAACAATAAAATCTCTCATAGTCATGGACACATAAACAGAAGAACTCAAATAATCACGAGATATATCCAATACGAAGCAAAGTAAGATGACACATATGAATAAGTGGATCCCGGATCAAATAAGACTCATGTATCTCTATGGCAAACCGAACCACACCTGTAATGACTGCGTTTGAAGCCGCTGCCTTCGTCCTACCCGAAAAAGCATAGAATCTGGTCTGGCTCCCCTTCTAGGGCGACCTCTACCCCCCTTTCCCCCACCCCTAGTTGGCTGTGCGGATGGTGCGGCAACTGGGGCAGGAACCATGGCCTGAGAAGTCGGTGAACCTGACTGAATCCGTGGAGCCTGAGTACTATTTGGAGGTACACCCCTCGTGAGTCTGGGGAGTCTCTAACCATGTGATGGGTATCACCACACTCAAAGCAAGCTCACGGTAGGCATGACTGCTGGGACTGGCTAGGACCTGATCGGCTGGACTGACCGTTGAAGGCACCCCGTGTAGGAGGTG
>MCJB01050320.1:0-16040 GCA_002018475.1 Nicotiana obtusifolia
ATGTAATCATGTTCTTGTATATGTATTCATGTTCTTACATATGTATAGTTATATATATATATATATATATATATATATACATATTGTATTGTATATATATAAATAAAACTGTATAATATATTTATATAAATAAACATAGTATATATATATATAATATATTGTATATATATAAATAAAACTGTGTAATATATTTATATAAATAAATAAATATATATATATATATCAAGGTATATATATATATATTTTAGTAATATATTTATATACTTTGATAAAATATTAACATAATAGCGACCACTTTTGGTCCATTATGGCACCAATAAAATTCCTTCCTATAAGCGACCATAGTTGGTCGCCCATGTAATTTCTTATTTAATTTAATATTCACCAATAGCGACCAACTGTGGTCGCCTATGTCCCTATATATATATTATCTTTATATTTTTATATATGTACATATACTATATTATGTATGTACATATTTATTTAAATAGTTTATTATACAATACACTCTATATATATCAAGTTATATATATAATATACTATAACGTGTATATATATATTGTATATTGCATAATACACTATACAAGATACTTAGTATATGAAATAAACTTAGTATATATACTACACTTAGTATTCATGCTTATACATGTATTCATGTTCTTATATATGTATTCATGTTCTTACGTATGTATAGTTATATATATATATATATATATATATTGTATTGTATATATATAAATAAAACTGTATAATATATTTATATAAATAAATATATATATATAGTTATATATATATATATAATGTATTGTATATAAAATAAATATATATAACTATATATATATCTATATATATATATATATATATATATCAAGGTAAAATATTAACAAATTAGCGACCTATTGTGGTCGCTTATTGCACCATAAAATTCCTTTACATTAGCGACCAAAGATGGTCGCAAATTTAATTTCTTATTTAATTTAATATTCAACAAAAGCGACCAACTTTGGTCGCTTATAGTACAATTTAATTTCTGATTAAATTTAATATTGAATAGTAGCGACCAACTTCGGTCGCCAACTTCCCCAGAAATTTTTCCATACCTGTGCGACCAACTTTGGTCGCTAAAATTGAACGTGGGTCCAGATTTGCGACCAAAGTTGGTCGCCATTTTCGAATTTTCTTTGACCAGCTTTGTTTGACCAGGCCGGTCAAAATGTTGAACAAAATGGCGACCACTGGGCGACCAATTTCGGTCGCTATTTTATTTAAGTTTTTTTTTCAATTTTTTTTTCTATGTTTGCGACCAAAATTGGTCGCTTTTTGTGGCAGACCAACTTTGGTCGCTAATCTTTGGTCTCTATTTTCCTGATTTCTAGTAGTGTTTGAATTTCTTCTTTTTTTCAATTTTGATTTCTCAAAGGAACACAATTTCTTCAGCGCGTACGATTGAAAGAAAGTTGCCAAAACTTAAAACATAGTCTTCTGTATATCAAAAATCAAAGACTCGTAAAATCGTTTCAGGTACCACTTCACGATGATCTAAACTACCTAAATATTTGGCTTTCCCTAACTTCAGAGTTACTATATCTTTGTAAGTAGGCGGGGCAGAAAAACTAGAGAAAACTATAAAACATGCAAATAAAGAAAGAATCAAGTACAAACCATATCAGAATGAAAGATTCGAACATGCGAACTTTTTAACTACCAAGAACTTGTAGCAAGTAGCACCAATGATCATCAAGAGTTCTCTTTCCGCTTGCATAACCGTCCTTTTTATGTTTGCAATGGCGATCCGAGCCGCTTCTCTATCTCGATCTTTGCCATTGGGACTTTGCTTTCTCTTCTTGCAACCGCTTCTCCCACAACTCAGTTTTTCTTATCAACTCTTTTCCGTTAAACACTTTCCCAAGAACCTGTTGCTGAGATTTTACGATCACGTCCACGAAGCGTTTTCTCAACATTGCAGCCCGAAGTTCTTTGTTAGTTTTATCAAACTCCTTGGCATCATTGATATCATAGGTGGTACCGGACATATTCCTCTTCCTGCAGCAAGCCATATTCACCCTGATATTGCCAAGTACTTTTGGCTGAGAATTATAAAGAAGTGTCATATCCAAACCCTAGAGAGATTAACGATGGATGCGCAAGACGTAGTAAACCCTAAACTATGAGTACGTAGAAAACTAACTGGAGCGCACTACTGAAAAATTGGTGTATGTTAACGCATGGAAAACAGTTCCCACAGACAGTTAAACCGTTGCCGTAGAGATGTTGGAACGGTTTATAGCCCGTTCCATCAGCCCACGTGCCAATAGAGCTATAGGAACGATTCTTGCAACGGTTCGCATCGCCGGTGCTATAGATACGACTATTGCAACGATTTTCCCTTTCTCCGTTGGAACGATCATTCTTTCCAATTGAAACGATTTAAAACCGTTACTATATTGTTTATGCAACGGTTCTTAACCGTTACTATATTATCTAATGCAACTATGTATGGATATACCAACGGTTTCTTTAAGCTATTGTAACGGTTTTATTTGTATTGCTACAATTTATAATAAATTATGACAATAAAGGAAAAGCTATTGCACCGCTTTTAACTATCTATTGGAATGGTTTATAGATCATCTTGGAAATGTTTATAGGACCTATTGCAATAGTTTATATTGTCTAATGGAACGTCATCGTATTGCAACGGTTCTGGTACGCTATTATAACAGTTCAGTTAAAATAAAAATATAGCCCCCGTTGTAAATAAATATTTATATATATAATAAATTATAATAACACTAAAATTTAAATAAATCACAAACTGAAACTATTAATAATATAAATTATCCATCAAGCTAATAATATCCATAACGCAAATGTTCTACCCCAAGTGCATAAGTTTAATACATTTCAAGAGAGTAAGTTTTAAAATGTTGATAACAAAAGATTCCTCGAACATTCATCTATAACAATTCAAAATTCATCTCAAGTAAGGTCTAGTTCTTCACTACCTTCATCTTTCATTTCTTGATCTACTTCACCTATAAAAGAGGATAAATAAAGTCATTATCTTCAAGAGAATCCAGTCTAAGATCTAATGCTCATAGCACAAAGTGCCAAGAAAAAAGAAAAGGACATGAAATTCTAAAGAGTCAGTCAAGCTATGAAAGTTGAGCGATCAAGATTGAAACAAAGGCAAGAAAGTTTGAATATTCTGTAGGCACCATACATACATAAAGACTTAGAACAAAGTCTCTCTTCTAAGTCTTTTTCCTCTCAAACATTTGAGAGTGAGTCACCCAAAGATATTGAATGCTTGGACTAAATTTATTGAACAAAAAAGAAAAAGAAAAAGAAAAAGAAATAAAAAAGATTGAACATACAAGATGCTAGTCATGAACCTAGCTCTTCTACAGATAAACACATTATGTAGACCCAAATTTGGACATCAAAAACTTACATTGTCATTCAGACCCAATTCATTAGCTCAACATTTTCTCAAGCGTCCAAACATTAAATAAGTACAGTATTTCTTTTAGAAGTGAGTACAGGCAATACTACAGACAACATTTTAAGTTCACCCCAACTTTTAATTTAGCTTCTATATAACAAATCCAACAGAGGCCCAAGATAGAATCTTTAGAATTTGTTCCTCCCTAAAGTATATGTAAAAGCCACCAAGATAGAATCCTTAAATAAATCAGACTTTTACCTAGAATCTTCTCCCTCATGCAACAAATTTATCAATTAGCACAGAATTACGCAGCGACTATACAACATAGTAATGACACTAGCTAAGCAACCACAGAATTACGCAACGACTAAGTGCCATAGGCAAAGTAAAAAAATTACTAGACTATTCTGACTTTGCCAGAGAGAGAAAGAGAGAAGTGGTAGAAGAAGCAGCGAAAGGAAGGAGGAGAAGAAGAAGAAATAGAAGAAGATGTATAACATTTGGTGCGTACTGACCTAGATTGTTACTACCAGTAGATGGTCGATTGATTAGTTGAACAGCAGCTTGTTGTGTAGAGAAAGCTTCTACGGGTGAACGAGCACTGAACCTTAGCATGTCAGGATCAAGTCGCAATTCTGGATTCAGACGTTGAGGTCGTGCGACAACGTTCATTATAATTTCTTGTTCCATAACATCCTTTTGTTCATTCAACTTTTCCTGCATTTTTTGTTGCATCCTCTCTTCAACTAAAATTTTCATCCCCGGATATAACTTTTGCTTTCCTTCCTCCAATAATTTGAAAATTTTCTTTGCATCTTCAGATAGTCTTTCTCCAACTCCTTCTTCATCCCCTGCCTGACCCTCTATATTTTTAAATGTATCATGAAGTAGTCCATCAATATCGTCATGCATGTTAGAACATTCATCATCATTGCTTGGATGAGGTGTATTTCTCGAGGAAAATCCTTCCCCCTGGAAAACTCATTTGGTATAACCATCAACAAACCCATGAACAATCAAATGATCCTTCACCACATTTCTATAATGCTAATAGCGATTAATGCACTTTTTACAAGGGCATAATATTTCATTTCCTTGGAGGCTCGTTCAAATGCCTTATCAAGAAAATTATTCACTCTACACATATACTCAATTGCCTATATAGTATTACTTATTTTGTCGTTCACTATAAACCGCAGCAATGACTGTAAGCATTTTCTCTTTAAATGACCATGCATATTTCTTTTGGCAATTAAGCTCTATTTCTATGTCATAGACTAACATAACACAGACACTAGTCCTTTTCTTTAAGCATTTTTCCGTAATACTATCTGATTTATAAGTTTAAAAGGATTCAATTTACCACCCCAAGTATTACTTTCACAGTTTGAAGTAAACAGTTAACTCTTATCCATATAATTCCCGTGCTACAGGCAACATTGACACATAGAAGACCTATTTAAACAACTTCAATTCATACACTCTACCAGAAGCCCATTTAATAAGATATCACCAATTTCACAAAGATAAATCATGTAAAGAAGGACTTTTTAATAGGATGATTTCATTAAAAATGAACAATTGGACTTGATCACTATATCTAGAATCATATCCATTAATAACCACACATATACATAGAGCATATGGCTTATAGAAATAATAAACAAAGGTGTTTGAATAAGTCATATTAGGATGGACAAGCAATTCTAAAATTTTAAACTAAATCGATTTGACACAGCTACGTTTGTATTAATTCTAGAATTTTGCAATGAATATCAGTGCGAACTATAATCTGACTTGCAATTTGAAAATGCATCTAGGAACTGAGTGGAATTGTCCCTACCAGGAAGAAGCAATTTATTGTGAAAAAGCAATTAATAAGGTACTGGAGTTTTTATGAGACAACGCATACTGAAAATAAGTTTGTAAATATTATTTTAGGTCTATTAATATGGTGGAATCCATATATGTCTGATGCAATTTATTTTCAATTTATGTTTACATGTACTTTTTGTGTCTTACGAACTGCAGTCTCGTGCGGCAATTCTGCTGCAATTTGATTTCCATATGGAAATTTTCAAACACAAATAACTACTTAACACTCCACTCGACTGGACCTAATTGAAAAATCAGCAAGGAAACAATAAAGAACGTACACAAACAGGAGCTTTACAGAACAATAAAGTTTGTTAAATACCAAGGAAATAATAAAGAACACACCTTTATAGACACAAAAAGAAGATTCTCAGAGGAATATCCAAATAGAAATTGGCCATTTTCATACTAACAAAAATCAAGTTATTTTCACATAGCGAAACAAATTGTACCTGCACAAACTTGGATGTTCAAGCTCCAATAAACCACCAAAACCTAGGGTTAAGACAGAAAATATAGCTGTGTTAGGGGACTCGTAAGTCTGCCAAAACAGTTCTCTGCACAATACTAAAAATATAATTTGTGTATTATTTTTACAAAGAATTTTAAGGATATCGGCAGAAATTAGGATGAAATTTCCTGTTTTCCTCATAATATCAAGAACAAAAAGGGAGGATTTATGTATAAAAAATCCTAATAGAACTCTAACTTAGATTAAAAGCTTCAGTAGAAAAAACTCACAGCTTTAAAGCTGTGAGTTTAATTAAATAAAACTCCACGGGAACGAGGTTTCTAATTAATTGCAACGGTTTTATAGCCAAAGTGTGCTGGTATCTCCCAGTCCAATAACTGGTCTATAGCAACGGTATTTGAACCGTTGCAAAAATATCCGTTGCCATAGACCTATTTTCTAGTGGTGGCGAATAATGAAGAATTTATACTACATAAGTTTATAATCTCATCTTACATGGGAAATGGTGCATTATGGAAGTTTCATAAACTAGCAAAGTTAGTTACTTTCGGACCAAGTATGGAAACTTACCAAAATGTAATTGTTTCCTCGTTGTTGAAATTCATTTTCCGATATTTTATTTGTTTCACCTAGGTGTAGTTAAGTTATATGTTATTCTAAATTGTAATTAGGTAAATTCAAAGTATAAACAAAGCAGACCATATAAAATCTACTAATTTTATGATTTTATTTTAATATTTCGTGCATTAAATTATAGTTTAATTTTACTATCTCTTTTATATATCCTCTGTCGTGCTAGTGAAATTCTTATTGTTGATTTTCATTAATGAAATAATTTATAATTTATTTAAAAGTAGAGATAGAGGGAATCTTTTAGGAATTTGTAATATATATATATATATATATATATAAAAAATATTCTAATTGAGTAAATGTATTTTTAAGAAATTATTGATACAAGCAAAGAAAAGGTTATTCTAAAATCTTTTTACCCAAGTAGGTGTCCTTAAATTGTTATTTTGCAGTTGTAAAGTTCTTGGCCTATTACCTATTGGCTGATTCTGCAGTGTTGTATAACTCTGCAGTGGATCCTGAAGATGGAAATCCTACTGAGTAGAAATCACATTTCTAAACGAGTGTTATTTAGAAATTAATCAGTATTTTGAATTTTAGTTTTTTATTTTAATGGCAATACGTACACTTGCTCCAATGAACTTTAGAGTTAATTGGAATTTGGAAACAAAGATCGAGCTTTTAATGTTTATTTAAGTCAAAACTAGTTGGATAGATAATTAAAAATGAAAATTGATTAGAGGGGATATCTACATATTAGAGCGCAGGTGAATATTTAATACCCCAATCAAAGACCAAACAGTGTTTTGGACATGCCTGGCACTTGAAACCATGAGTTTTAGTTTTGGCGTATCGCAAAGTCTATCAAACTCTTCGAAAAACACCGAAATTTGTTGTCAACACTTAAACATAAACTCTACGCATGTAGTATTACCAAATGGCAGTAATCTATATATTATTAAAAGAAGATGAAAAAATTATGTCAAGTATCAGCTTTAAAATTAGTCACATATAATGTATAATTAATTAACTATTAACTATTAATTAATTTAGTCATATGTAACCTGAAAAAGTCACATATAACTTATTTTTTAATTAATTAATTATAAACAACTAAATAAAAATATCAAAAAATTTATTATATAATACTTAAAATATTATTAATAAATTTAAACAATTTAATAATTTCGAGTATTAATTTAAAATAATATAAACATTTATATCAAGATTAAAAAATTACATATTGATCTATATTATATTACAGGATATAAATCGATAATGATATTAATAAAGAGAAAAGTTAACGAAGGTCACATGAAAACACGAAATACTATGTATTAGGTAACGTAATAGCAATAATTAAAAATTCAAAAATATTTAATATTAGAAATAGTCTATATTCTATATATTATCAAAAAGAAAGAAAAAACTCTCTCCTTAAGCCAAGAGACAGCCTTAAAATTAGCCACATATAATCTATAACTAATTAACTACTAACTAATAATTAATTTAGCCATATGGCATAATCAAAAAGGCCATATATAACTTATTTCTTAATTAATTAATTATAAATAACTAAAACAAAATAGTAGAAATTTTATTATATAATACTTAAAAATATTATTAATAAATTATGTGAGCACGTGATTTTTGCCATATCCAAAATACTCCCGTAAAATCAAAAGTAGATTTTTTAATTATTGTTCGCTATTTTAGGAGTTTTATTAGATTTTAAATTACTTACATTTTTCTTGCTTGTTTAATTTCTAATTAATTAAATCATGAAAATACCAAAAATATCATGCATTGCATTTAGCATTTCTTTTTATATTTTTTGGATTAAATTAGCAATTATTTGATCCAACGGCTCGAAACTGACCCCCTCCCACCTATATAATGGTCTGGACCGACCCCCCCACCCCATTTCTTCATCTTCCCAAACGACCCCTTCTCTGAAACCCTAACCCTAGCCTCCCTAGGAACCCCACTGAAGAACTCAGTGGTTCACCACCAAAATCACTTCCAAATCCACCCCAAATCACACCCAATGACCGCCGTCATCCCCTCACCCCAAATCCCTACCCCGTTTCAGCCAAACCCCCCTAAAATCGCTTCAATTTCATATCGAAGTTGAAACCCTAAAAATTTCGGAACCTCTGAAATCGAAGCTTTTTAAGCCGATTTAAAGTCAAGATAGACGTTAACCGTGTGTTCGTGACAAGAACACACGATTAAGGTCAATCTTGGTTGAAAAATCAAAATTTCAAAGATGCTCTGGTCTGAGGTATTTTCTTCATCCTTCGCTTTTTTGTTTTCTGTTTTACTTTTTAATGTTTCTCATTTTTCTACCCCTTCTTTAGTTTTTTCAGTTTTAAGTTTTAATTTTTTTCGTCAAAATCAGTTGCTGCATGTTTATATTTTGGTCCGTTTTCTTTTGTTCGTTATTGTTTCACTTAGGTTAGTTTAAAATGGCCGAGTCATCAAGACTCTGTAATGGCCATGGATAAAGAGTGTGTATTTGAAAACTGGGCTTCTGAAAATCAAAGCCCAAAAGGGAAAAGGGGTCGGAATTGGGCTGGGTCATGTGTGGAGTCAGGTCGACTTGACCCGTAAGGTTACAAAGTAAAATTAGAGTATTTAAGGGTTAATTTGGGTAATAGATAGGAAGAGAATCTGTCAGCAACAAACCAACAGATTCAGAAGTTTCTAGGGGGTCCTCAAATGCAAAATAATTAAGTAAAATTAGAAAAAATCTGGGTTAAAAGAGACAATTTTAGAAGAAATAACTGAAAATAGGACAGCTGTCTAGAAATCTGTTAGAAAAGATGCTCTCTTCTCACATGCACGAAAAACAGATTTTAGGAGATATTCTCTGATGATTTTTGGATGCTGTGATATATATAAACAAAGAGGAGCATATTCAAAAATACTTACACACATACATTATCACTCACAGACTCACATACATTCTGATACTCGATTGCATTCACACAATTATAGTTTTGAAAAAAGAAAACTAAAGTTCTAAAAAAGACAGTAGACTTCTGAGTGATTGCTAAATCCTCTCTTGCATTTTTGATTTTCGAAGTGTATCGAGCTGTGGATTACTGTTTGCTTGCTATTGTTCTCTGTCAATTAGATAGGATTTGTTTGCTGCTATATAGGTATGTTCGAACATCTCTGCAGCTTTAAATTGATATCATGAGTGAAATGAAATTGTTTACTGCCTAGTTCTATATAGTTAACATGTTTAATGGTTCAATCTGCTTGAATTCCTCTTCCTCTTAAATTCTGAAATCGTGAATGTTGTAAACTTGGACTGATCAGTGTTAACGGATCATATATCAATAGTTGTTTGGAGTTCTTTGCTGGTTTGTGATGAAATCTGAGTTACTGCTGTACTATGTATTTAGTTTTCTTCACGACTCTGTTTGTCTTATTTTGCCTCTGCTTCCCTATCAGTTTCAGTTTTTCTGCTTGTTTTTTTGTTTTTTTGGTTTAGTTAACTGAAACTTTAATTGAAACTGCTCAAAAAAGGATTCAGTAGCTACTGGTGATCACTTATACTACTGAAGCATGCTAAGGTTGCTACTGCTGTGATATAGAGTACATAACATGCTGAAACACAGTGCTTTATTTGACTGAAATAGAATTGGAGTTAACATTTTCGAGTTTAATTAAAGCTAGGAAGTAGTGTTCATCTCATCTCTTTCTGTTTTGACTATTTAAATCCGAAATCCGAAGAAGGAACAGGGAGAAGACTATTGGTTATTGTGTTAATGTGTTATGCTGGAATTTTGGCAGCTATTTTGTGAGTTCAGAGATTGAATTAGGAGTTTTGTAATAGTTGAGTATATCAGTTTGTAATTAATCAATGAGTTTATAGTTGTTATGTTAATCTGTTCAAACTGGTTGAGAATTTGTAATTAATTTATTCTCCCTTACAATTGTATAAGTGGTATTGAATCTGGTAGAGTTCATGCAAATGAACATATGCTGAATTATTTTTTTGTGACGTTTGGGCTGCATTTGTAGCCCAGATTTGAAAAAGGCAGCTTTGTCTAAGGTTGGTTTGGGCCTGACTTTAAGCTGGCCCATTTCGGTGGCATCCAGGCCCAATCTTTAAAAGTTCTACCTGGAACTTGGTCAGCCCAATATGGTCAAGTTTTGTTAGATATCATAACTGATTTTGGGTTCGAAACTATTGATTTATAAATTTAAATTGATGAATGTGAATCTGATTTGGTATTAGCTTAAGAGTTTTCATTTCTGCTTTTTTGTTATGTTGCAATATTGTGCTAGTCTTATTTAGGTGGGCCAAGTGCTTTTAAAATTTAGTTGATAGAATTTGGGCTAGGATAACTTAATGGATAGTGGGCTGGTTCAATATGTAACACTACAAATATTTTCTTTAATTAATAGGGGTGAGCCATGTAATTAGCAATGATCACCTATGGCCCTCTTAATAGTTAACTATAAATTTAAAAATAAGTAAGTCTTGAACGTCTTAAACTTTCGTAGTTTGCTTTTAGGCACGATTAATAAACATTGTGACTATGGGTACGGTTCCCGTGACATAGTAACAATGCCAATTTCGAGGATGCCTTTTAGGTAACTCGATTTTAATAACTTCAAAATAAGAAAAGGTTTCGTAATAATTTGAGGTGCGCCGCGCCAAATAAAATTTCAAAATGCATGGCCCTCATTAATCAATATTAAAATCCTTAGAAAACTGAGGTGTGCTATTCAGTGAATTTCATGGCCCTTCAAAAATTAAAAACGCATAGTTGCTTTAGGCGCGTTATTTTAGCAACTTAATTTCCTAAACTCGGGTGCGCCATTTATGTGACCCAAATTCAAATCTCAATGTTAAATAAAATGTGTTACGGATTATGGGTGCATTTATGTGACGTGGTTCATGACATATTTTAAATAACGTTGCAATTCTCCAATAATTATACAAAAGCGGTTAAAGGTAAAATATACCATAGGCTAGAAATATGTATTAAAATCAGATAATAAGCCTATTATAATAGTTGAGCGACCGTGCTAGAACCACGAAATCCGAGGGTGTCTAACACCTTCCCTCGGGTTAACGGAATTCTTTACTCAGAATTTCTAGTTCGCAGACTTCACAAGTAAAGTCGAAATTTTCCTCGATTTGGGATAAAAATAAATCGGTGACTTGGGACACCAATTAAATATTCCAAGTGGCGACTCTGAAAAATTAAATAAATAATCATATTTCGAATAATGTCACTTTAATTGAAAAAACTCCTTTATATACCCCTCGAGGGGTGTACGAAAAGGAGGTGTGACAAATTAAACAATTTAATAATTTCGAGTATTAATTTAAAATAATATAAATATTTATATCAAGATTGAAAAAAATTACACATTGATCTATATTATATTAAATGATATAAATGGATAATGATATTAAATAAAGAGGAAAGTTAATGAAGTCACATGAAAACATGAAACACTATATATTAGGTAAAGTAATAGCAATAATTAAAAATTCAAAAATATTTAATATTAGAAATAGTATATATTCTATATATTATTGAAAAAAGAAACAAAGCCCTCTCCTTAAGTCACATGACAGTTTTAAAATTAACCACATGTAATGTGTAACTAATTAACTATTAACTAATAACTAATTTAGCCATATGGCATAACTAGAAAAAGCCACATATGACTTATTTCTTAATTAATTAATTATAAATAACTAAATCAAAATATTAAAAATTTTACTATATAATACATAAAAATATTATTAATAAATTTAAACAATTTAATAATTTCGAGTATTAAATTAAAATAAAATAAATATTTATATCAAGATTAAAAAATTACACATTTATCTATATTATATTAAAGGGTATAAATGAATAATGATATTAAATGAAGAGGAAAGTTATCAAAGGACACATGAAAACATGAAATACTATATATTAGGTAGCGTAATAGCAATAATTAACAATTTAAATATATTTAATATTAATAATAGTCTATACTGTATCTATATATTACTAAAAGCCAAAAAAAAATGCACCACATCAAGCTAAGCGGTAGCCTAAAAAAAGTCACATGACATAATTAGTTAATAATTATTTATTTAATTAAAATTAGTTATTGGTTGTTGTTTTGAATTTAAATATATAAAAGAACTAAAATAATTATATGATGCCAAGTGGCATAACCATACGATGACAAGTGCAGATTTTAGGACAACACTCTGACAGAGTTAGAGTTTCTTCCTACTATGATAGTCTATATCAATATCAAATCTATCTATATATCTATCTATCTATATAGAATAGGAGAAGCAAATCAATGTGATGATGCACAATGTAACAACAAAAATTTAATAACTGTCACATTTTAGGACAAACCTCCTACAAATTTGGAGCTTCAAAAATTATTAAAAAAAGAAAAAGAAAAAAAAAAGACATAAAGAAATTGCCTACCTAAATATAACTATTCAAACATGGGTGAGTGTTGGTTTAAGTTAGTTAATTTCTTTATTTTTTTTGTTTAAATCATTTTTAAAAAAATAAAAAGTGCATTTATTCCTTAAAATTCAGACAATATTATTGAGAATAATAAAATAAAATTTAACATAAAAAATATCTATATAAAATAGAAAAAAAAAAATCAATATAATGATGCCAAGTGTAACAACAAAAATTTAATAAGTGTCACATTTTAGGATAAATTTCCTACAAATTTTGGAGATTCAAAAATTATTTAAAAAAAGAAAAAAGAAAAAAAAGACATAAAGAAATTAACTATTCAAACATGGGTGAGTGTTGGTTTAGGTTAGTTAATTTTTTAAATCATTTTCGCTTTTTTTTTTATAATTAAAAAGTGTGTTTATTCATTAAAATACAGACAATATTATTGAGAACAGTAGAATAAAATTTAAAATAAAAAAATATTGAAGAGTAATAAAATATATATCTTCTATTATATTACAAAAAGAAAGTAGCAGATAAAAATATTAAATAAAGTATTATGCTGATAAAAATTTCTATTAACAATGTAATAATACTAAAAAATGGATGATTTAATAAAGAAATATATAAAACAAAAAAATATTCGATGACTATATAAGTGCCATCAATTTAATAGAGAGTTTATTCTTTAAAATTCAGACAATATTATTGAGAACAATAAAATAAACTTTGACATAAAAAATTATTTCAAGAATAATGAAATATACGAGAAAATATTAAACAAAGTAATATGCTAATAAAATTTTCTATTAACAATGTAATAATACTAAACTTTGAATAATATAATAAAGAAAAATACAGAACAAATAAGTTATTCGATGACTATACAAGTCCCTTTAATTTAATAAAAATTTTATTATTGCGTATATCATCTTGACAAATAAGATGACAATTGAAACTTATTAAAACAATACAATCTAATGTTCAAACAAGTCCAATCATAATTTAGTTAATAACTTTTTAATATTGACCGTGCATCGCGCGGGTACGACTACTAATATGTTTAGGGGAAAATTTTCTGAAATGTCCATCTGTTGATAACTAAGAACATGAAGCACTATATGCAAAATTGTCTTATGTATACTCAACAAAATTACAGAATCTTACAATCGTTTCAGTAACCATTTTCATGATGATCTAAACTACCTAAACGTTTGGCTCTCCGTATCTGAATTGTTTTATCTTTGCAGTGAGTAGACTAGAACAATTGGCACATAAGATTAGATCCTCCCTATCGGGTAAAAAAATGATAGATCTCCCAGCAACTGTCGAAGAGGGATATTTAGGCAAGTATAAAATTTGTATTTACAAGACTCATCGTCAGCTGTACAAAATGCTATCCATCCTACAGCTACTGATGCTGCAAATAACCTGCGCTCTATTTTGGCAAAACTGCAAGGACAGGACACTATGCTGCTACTGCTGTTGCATCTTCAATTTCAGGATCTGCATCCGCTGCTGATATCAATGAGGCCGACTGAATCTTTCCAGCATGCTCAAGACGCATTAAAATTACTCCTCTGGAGAGTTGGAAAAGTAAGAATATATTAAAGACCAAGTAACAGCTAAGCTATTGATCAGAATCCAAATGTACTTCAGTGTATGTGTCGTTTTCCGTAATACAGTCATTTTATTTCTGTTGAAGAAAGCTATTCGACAGAATACAGTCGCGCCGGAAATTACGTGCGACTCAGAGCTGTTTAAGGAGATCTACTTTAATTCCACTTCTGAAAAACATATAATGCTTCCGTAGTCCCTCTATGCTGCATCTTGTTTCTCTTCCACTAGATATAAGGGAAAAATAGAAAACCACAGTACCACAGAGCTAATTTACGAGTTGCTTGTGACTAAAGCAGTTTAGCTGATGAAATACTCAAATCTCTAGCGTTATATATATTTCTTAGACCAAAGTATTGTTCCTACTTTACACATTGAATCTCTATTAAAAGATAAATGTCTTTTGAGTTGATTCCTTGGTTGGATTTCTTCCCTCCCCATTGTACAAAGTATCCCGCGTTTATGCAGGGTCTGGGGAAGGGCCGCACCACAAGGGGTGTGACGTAAACCAACCTAACCCGATGCAAATATTAGTAGTTGCTTCCACGGCTCGAACATGTGACCTATAAGTCACACAGAGACAACTTTAACATTGCTCCAAGGCTCCCATCAGGATTTCTTCCCTCCTCATCTCTTCATATTTCTCATATTTCTTCCTTCTACTTATCTCCTTTTTCTTTTTGATAAGGTTTCCATCTTCCTATTCCTGCTGCAGCAGTTGTTACTACTATTAACAGAGAACTGTAAAGCTGAGAAATTTGCTGTTCTGTTTCCCTTTGTAGATAGAATTGCTGAGGATCTTCTGATTCTTTTTCCCTCGTTTTCCTTCTTTCCTAGGGATTTTTATATAACTCAACTGCCCACTGATATGCAACGACCAAGTCTTTACTATTTTCTGGGCAATATCTTGCAAATTTCCTGAGCTTACAACCAACCAAAAGGTTTGACATTGACTATATATATATATATATATATTTTTTTTTTTTTCGAGAAAGAGTTATCCACAGCCATTAACACCATCAAACGCTCCATCACAATCTTCATCTAAAAGTCAGAAACCTAAGCCCGTTAAACCCGGTAGTTACCGAATGTCTAAAACCTTACTCACTATTCATGTTCATGATATTTCACTGACGGATATGCTCCAAAACTTTATTCATTATTCATGTCCTTGGTATTTTAGTGATAAGTATGCATTTTTGTAAATTTTTTCATCCTATTGCAAATGTATATATTCATAATGCATCAAAGCCCAGTTGGTAAATGGTAACAGGCACTGATTTCCACAGGATCTTGGGACGGTAAACCACTAAACCCCTAATTCTCAATCACTGCGTTGTGGATGAATACGATCACGTTTATTTGTCAAAACGAAAAATGACCACAGCTCAAAGATATATTTTTGTTTGTCTTCTCATTTTTCAAATTTTCAACTTCTTTCGAGCCCAAAATGGTGAAAGGGTGAGATGCAGTGGGCCTTTCCCTCCTGAAGTTCTTTGAGATATTATTTGCTATTCTCCCTTTCCCCTAAAGTAGCCTGCTTTAGCATTTCTAGTTGCCCGATTTACTTCATTTCTCCACCTCCCCCCCCCCC
>MCJB01050320.1:16060-31546 GCA_002018475.1 Nicotiana obtusifolia
CCCCCCCCCCCCCCCCCCTCTTTTGATTACCTAGTCAATTGAGTAACTTCTTAGTTTCCATCATTAGTGCTCCCTATGAGCAAACTTTTTCTTTTTCCCTTTTCCTCATGAACTTTTCTGGAGTCTTTTGTTGGCTGAGGTTAAATCACTCAAGTTTTAATTTCAAGCAAGCCAACTGACCCAAGCTAACCTACTTAATTTTCAGCTTTGCCAGAGCTCGAGAAGGTATCAAACTATATCCCTATGTAAGAACAAGAAGACTCCTGGCAACAACGACAAATAGATCTTTTATCCAATAGGTTCCAATAAAAAGGCAATCACCATTCCAAGAATGCAGAAATTGGTATTAATTGAAAACAGAACCTATTTCACTACAGACCAAAGAAGAAAAAATGTTACAAGGCGACATACCTCGCATACCGGGACTGTATAGAGATGTCCCGAACTTTTATGCGATTCACAGTTCCACTCTGGCTCACAAGAACAACTTGCTCGTCACTCTCACCATCTTCTGCTTAAAGCATTTTAATTATGAATTGTTACCAGAATATTCGAAGTCCATCTCAGTAGTTAAAACATTCAAACCATGCAGAAGAAAAAGTATTATGGTACCTCCTAAAGAGAATCCAACTACGAATACTGCTGCCAGGCGATCTTCAGATGAAAACTGAATAAATGCATCAGAAGTATTAGTTGACGAAAGCTAGATTAAGATAATAAGAGCTAACATCCCTCTTCTTTGAAGGGAGGACGGACAGCGATGAGGATTTTAATATTTGTTTATACTTTGGTTTATAGAATGATGTTGTACCTTGTAACCAATTAAACCGACTCTATTCAAAGGTGATGTGCGGAATCTGCTAACTGGAACTCGCTTCCCATAACCACTTTCCGACACAAACAGCAACCACGGGCCATTCATGCTCCTATTTCTGGTACACGGAATATCAGAGATAAGGAGTTAGAGTTACAAACAAATCAAAAAACTAACAGAAAAACAAGGCATGCTTTAAAAATCATTTAAGCAAGACATATTGGTATAAGAATAATCATTTTTGGGGAGCCGATGGTGTTCAAATAAGCTGCCTTAGGGGGTAAAATCATTAACAATAAGAGTCTCTCAAGCTAGCATAAAGTTTACAAAGTGCTGTAATCTAAGTTAGAGACATATGCGAAAAGCATAGGAAAGTACCTGTCGGTGCTTTAAGCGCAAGGCACAAGTAAAGAGTGAGCTTTAGAAAACAAAGGCACTACTGATGAAAAACAAATAAATATACGTATAATGCAAAAAAATAATTATAAACACACAACAATTACTGGGAAAAATAACTTTAAAAAAATTATACATAAGTGAATTTTCGGATGTAAAAACCAGGTCAACCAAGCTAAAAACAACTTCAAATATCTGATTCAAATGTGAAGGTGTAGTCTTAATTTCTAGTGACTAGTTTTTTAAACTAAATTTCTAATTTATTTACACGTAAGCAAAAAAAGATCATTTCTATTATTAACAATTAATATATCATTTAAAAACTAGATGTATTGTCTACTGCCGTTTATTTACAGTGAATATATCATTTGCCAACTAGATTTATTGTCTAGTGCCTCCCTCTTCAAGACAAGTCCATGGGTGATGAGGTAAATGCTTTCGTACCTACAGTTAAGTGCCAACTAAGCAACGCGAAGCACCCTACCTTGTTTTCATCTAACTTCAGCGCTTAACTGGGCCTCAAGAAGGCCTTAAGCAACAACCAAACCAACTAACATACACAAAGTGATGGATGAGAGATTACTGTCGTTGATGAACTTCCAAGGTCTTGTCCAGTTCCTTCTGCAAAGCATCTGGTATAATGTCCATGCTAGCCACTTTATCCTCCTCTTTTAGTCTCATGGCAACAGAGCCTCTAGTATTTCTTCCAAGTGCTCTTATCTGAGCAGAAATTTAACAGTAAAAGAAGGAAAATAAATTATCAGAAGAATAAGAATAATTCCAACAGCATAAGAAGGTGAAAAAAAAATGGCACCAACAGTTTCCCCAATTCATTATGGAAATAATTCCATAACACAATTAGAGTTAGAAAGTGTACACATTTTAGCACTTACCTAAATAGCAAAACATATATTTGTTCATCCAAATCCAAAAGCGAGAAAAACGAAAAAAAAAAAAAAGAAATGGGGAACCAGAGGTCTGAAGACAACTGCAAAACAAATTCTGAATATGCAATCCCTCATTTATCAGAGATTTATCTTCTATCTTCCATGTGAAAGCAACTTTTAAAAATCACTTGATTCAGATCATGTAATCATATCTTATGCCAAGAACAAACTTGTTTTTGCATATAGCCAAGCTCCCATTCTTTTTGCATTTTGCCAGAGCAACACAAGAACCACTAATTGAAACTGAAAATAAGGCACCCATGCAAGTAGAGAATAAGAGAATTTACATTTGCACAAGGCGTCAAAATAACCATTCCATTTTGTGAAGCCATCGCAACAAAATCATTATTTGAGCAACATTTCACCCATTTTAATTCATCACCTGGAACCTGTCAAATGGAAGCATCATGTCTAAGCTAGCTTTGGAACCAATAAAGCAAATTCAAGGGAAAGAAAGGGCTGACTAACCAATTGAATTGCAATTATTCCTGTACACCTGATAGACGCAAAGTAGTTCAATGATACTTTTTTTATATATCCATTCACAGTAAGCATCACAAGATACTGATCTCCCGCAAATTCGCCCACAGGAATAATAGAAGTTATTCTCTCGCCATCAGACAAGGACAATATCTGATCACACGAAAGAATGAGTAATTAGGAATAAAGGCAACAGGTCAAGCTTTCTGTAGATGGTAATATAGTACCTGGACCAGAGGAGTGCCCGCAGCAGTTCGGCTGCATTCAGGGATCTTGTAAGCTGGAGCAGAGTACACAGTACCTTTATCGCTGCCAATTAGAATAAAAACAAACATTGAAATAACAGCATCTGCATGCTCAATGGCAAAGTCAGTCTGTTACACAAAACTGAATAAAATATATCAAGGGCTTACAAAGATGTAAATAATGAGATAATATAACGGGATTGTCAGGATGCAATCAGCTCAAACCAAGTTCCCTCTTCCATAAATATAAGATGGGAAAGCAAAAAAATTCGGGAAAAACACTATATTTTCTCAATGTCTCAGCATATGGCAGTATGTTAAAATAATCTGAGCCAACATAGAAATAAAAGTGACCGCAAGCTTACCTAAAATAAAGAACTTTGTCGTGCGCCCGGCAAACAAGGAAATCAGACATCGCATCATTTACTCTCAATTTACCAACTGATTTACCAATTGTCCCACGATTTTGTAGATTAAATGTGTCAGGTTTCATCCGTTTAACATAACCCTTCTCACTAATTGCCTGGAATAAAGGAGCAACAAAAATTTAAAAGAAAGAGGAAGGAAAAAGGAAGCAAAATTTTGATACCTAGACAGTGCATATTACCAGTAGCATTTCTTCATTCGGAATTACATCTATATCTTCAAGCTCACCGCTGTCTGTATCCTCTAACATTGAACGCCTCGGAGTGAAAAATTTGTTCTTGATTTCAATTGCTTCTTCTTCAATCAACTGGTTGTTCATGTTTCAGAAATCAGAAAAGCAAGTAGGCTAAATGTCAACTGACAAGGTAATAGATGTATCACTACATTATATCGGAATGTCATTTGTCAAGAAGGTAAACAATCAGATTATCAGCGTACTGCCTACAAAAGCCCCCCCCCCCCAAACCCAAAACCAAAAAAGGCGCCAATAAAGGAGAATGGGAAAAGAAGAGCAATATCAAAAGGTTGTTCCAGGAAAATAACTCATTAGACAGCAGCAACAGGTTGCTTCTACGGTGTATTGCCTAAGTTGGATATCCCCATTAGATTAGTTTTAAAAAAAAAATTATTGATGAGCGAAATGAACATAAAGTTGACTTGTGGATAAATAAAGGTACAATAATAACCAACAAATTGACAAACATATGGAATCGAACCCTTCAAAGAAGAAAAATTGGCAATATGATGATATATATACACCAAATTGGTACAGGAATATTAATTCGTATCTATGCTTGATAAGATGAAGAAGAAATAGGGAAAACAGTTCTTATGAGGCTACCTGGAGTATTTGCTTCTTGCTAGACAAAAGTTCCTCTAGCTTGGAAATTTGTGCTCTCAAAGATTTTCCCTCCTCGACAAATTTATTTCTCTGCATTACCCATACAGAAAAGCACAGTGTCAGAGAGACTTCAAGAAGCTAAAGCACCCACCAAACTTTAAAATGAGCCCCCCATGCCAAACCTCAAGTGCAGTAAGCCTTCTCAGGCTTATGTCCAGTATAGCTTCAGCTTGTTTTTCAGACAATTCAAAATCTGCAGGTGAAGTTGATAAGAAATGGAATTGGCAATGTTTCCCTACTAGTTATTTTATCAGTAAATATAAAATACTGTTTGAAAAATAGAAGAGAAAGGCTAATGCAGTTGCCGACACAAATATGAGCAGGCAATAGTGAAAACTCAAGCAATATTTAGGTATAAGCGAGTAATTGTGCTACCTTTTCTCAAATTAGCAGCTGCGAGCGCATTGCTTGATGCTTTTCTGATTGTATTGATGACCTCATCCAAGTTATCAAGCCCAATTATAATACCCTTAAGTCAAAAAAGTGGAGGGAGGGGGAGAGAGAGGAGGGGATATCAGCAGCTTTATTCATAAATTCAACATATTTCACTTGAGCTATGCCCCAGAGCTTTCAAAAGAGAAAAAGAAATCCAAATTACAAATATACCCTTAGATGACTTGATGAATACAACACATACCTATTTATACGAGCCAAACACAAATTCATATGACATTTGTCTGATATAGGACAATATCTAACCTAACTCCTTCAATCTTCAAATATTCTGATCCTAGCATTAAAGATTTACACTTTACTTCTAACATGCTCTCCCAAAGTCAAGGTGGGAAACGAACCTAATCTTGTTCATAATCAGAAACATGAAAAAAAAAAAAATAGTCATCAGAGTGGTCGCTGAAAACCTGTCGGAAAATTGCGGTAAATGTTCTTATTACAGACAAATGCTTAATGAGAATCTCGATAAAAAAATTTCAATTGCCAAAATCTTGCTGGAAAATTTGTTGCCAAAACAGAGTCAGGAAGAGGCAGTATCGCAACCGTCATGGGAAAGATGTGTGCTGCGAGAACAGTATTCAGAAATAGGAGTATGTCTTTGAACGGTCAAGAGAAAAGGAAACAGCCACAGAGAAGGAAATTACGGGCTAAAAACAGCGGCCAGGTAAGTAGCATAAGGCTGCTTGCCAGGAGGCAGAAGCTTTTTAGGTCTCTTTTAAGATTGTAAAGGATTTGATACCATGTATAGAAATTAGAAAGGAAAATTAACATCACGCCTATTTATAGGTGTCAAACACAATACTCACCATTTTATTTGCTTAATTTGAGACAATATATTCTAAGTTAAGAACTTGCCCCAGGGCTTTGGTCTAATGGTCAGAGCGCAACTTGTGATGTGTGGGTTAGGCAGGTGCACGTCATGGGTTCGAACCCCACCGCATACAAAAATCCTGGTATTTAAGTGGAGAAGGGTAGAGGACGAGCCCATTAGCCACCGAATTTCAAACCGTGGCCACTGGTCCTCGGGGATTTCGTGGTTATCCAAAAAAAAAAAATCTAACTTAAGAACTTAAGTTTTCTAATATTCTAATTCTGACATTCTAAGACTACTGATAAGAAATAGCATTCCACGACTAAAAAAATTTTTTCTTATTTTGAGAATAATAAAGGTATTCTATGACAAAAAGAATTCTTCTGACACACCTCAACAATGTGGTTTCTTTCTTGTGCTTGTGAAAGTTTAAATTTCGCGCGCCTTTCAACAACAGAGCATCTGAAATTCAAAAATGCCTGCAAGATACAAAAAGGTATAACAATTCCGTGCCTGATGAATGCATGTCAAAGATAAACCTTAATGGAAAAGTATCACAGGACCCCAAATAAATAACACTAAGATATCAGAAGACATGATTTAGGTGAAATATATAATTTAGATGTACAAAAAAAAAAAAAAGGAAACTAGAAGAGAAAATTAGAAAGTGATTACAGAAAAAACAAAACTTGCATTAATGCTTAAACGTAGCATTTAATGGAAATTGATAAAATATACATACAGAAGTATTCATCATATAGAAACAATTTGTCACCTGGAGTAGTTCCTTTAATCCCATGAGCTTTGGTTGACCATTAAGAATACTGAAAAAAATATTGAGTGATGACTAGTTAGCTAGAGGTATGATAGCAAGTGTGAATATGGCATGTGAGCAATGTAAAATACATTACACCAAGCAACATATGGAGAGTACTAAATTAGACATAAAAGAGCTTTCTAAGCCTCCTAAGCAGAAAAAATAGCACCTGGAAATGTATCCAAGGTCCATTGTACAGGAAAATTATAATGCCAATGCACTAGCAGTACACATCTTACTATTTAATAACGTCAATTAAAAAAATAATGTCAATTTTGGAAAATTGGTTGCAACCTACTTCATTTCTTGTGCCAAAGTGCTACTAATATTTTATAAGCTTAATTATATAAATGGCATCATCAGTTCTATTGCCTATAGAGGACAAATAAATACAAGTACAGTGAATACTTGACTAGACAGGGTATGTTGTTGTACAGTGAATACTTGACGACTAGTCAAATACCATGACCAATCCACATGGTCTCAAGTTGCAACATTAAATGATTACATAATGATCCCAAATTCCTATAGATTTACCGAATCATAACTTTTGAGTTGAACGAACGGTCATATAGTTAAATAGAGGAAAAAATAGAACTCCCAACTCCAAAATCTAGTTCCATTTTTCTCATGGAGAGAAGTTTTCAACAATGCAAGTATGTCAAAGAAAAAAAGATTATAAACTTCTTATTGAAGAATAACATGTTTTGAAGGCCATTATTATTCTTGATAAAGTGATAACAGCTGGAGAATGAAGATGCATCTTGCAATACATCGCAGTAAATCAGTACTCTAAAACCTTGGGGGAACTAAAAAATGTCTCGCCCCCAATTCAATCAATTATGACAACAGAAGTCAGGCCTGGAAAAGAAATTCAAACAGAAAGAGCATAATATTCTAGAGCGAAAACAGAAATCAAGAGATACAAAGCTATTATTATATTTCTTCAAGAACAAAACTTTCAACGCCTCTGATATAGATATCAGAGAACTGTGGGGCAGTCTATGCACATAATAGGTCTCTAGCATACAATTGATTGCAGCAGGGGTTAACCTTGTGATGTGGTTACAGAGTGATCCAGAAGTTGGAGTTTCCTTCTTTTGCAAACAAAGTCTATAGCTCCCAAAAGGGGTTGATTATCACTTACCCAACCATGTTGCAACTAAAACTGGATTGCAGAGCAGTAAGACGGTAAAGATTGTTCAATACGATGGCTGGATCTGACCCTCGCTTAAGCTGGAAAACATTTGGCAAAGCTAAACGATCAATCAGTGCTAACTTTGATGGGTTTAGAAGAACGTATGCAATCATATCAAAGAGCCCGGGGATACAATAACATTGACAAATTAGGGGAACAGGGAATATCAATTATTTCACTACCTCAATGACTATACGCATTCCACATCGATCACTCTCATCACGGATATCACTTACTCCTTCCAAAATCTGGCAAGAAAGGGAATCAAAACATCAGGCGCTGTGGTTCAACTCTTGACCAAATCAAGAAAGTGAAGACAACAAAATTCAGAGATTTCAGAAAAAAGAAAAAACAACACAGAATCAATATATATCAAGTGGAGATGGTGTGGATTTTGAATACATCAAGTGTAGATGGCATGTGCTTCCGCAAAAAGAAAAAGAAAATGTGCTTCCATGGAGAAATCTGCACTCCTCAAAAGGTTATAGATTCTGTTCCTCATTAAAAGCCACATCAGAGAGTGAGGTCACTTCTCCAAACATAGAATCCTATCACCGAGGGAGCTCCTTAACTCCAGAAAATATGAAAGCAACACCAGCTACTACAAAGCTTATTTATGTTCAGTAGACTGTCCACTGTGAAAGTGGACCCATTGTGCTAACCATATGAAAATGCAAGCATTAGGTGTTTTAGCATCCCAGAGAGCCCTCAATGGAATTTCTCTTCCATCATTTCTGCAGAAGGCTGATAAAACATCTAAACTTGAACTTTCTGTTGGCTGTTCGGTCCTTTCCATCTTTAAATATTCCTTCACCCAGTCAATAGTTGTTGCATACAGCATAGGAAGTCCCTGCCGAAACTTCAATTAACTAATCCTAATTGCCCCTTAAATCCCAGAATTCTTAATGGTATTATTTGCATATTCCGGAAGCAGCTCATTAAAAGTACAACTTCATATAAAAAAATGTACTAGGAAGTGGAAAAGGGGATGGAAGGAGACTATATAAGCACAATAAGTGGCATCTAGGTGACCATGTAGCCGCACTTCATAGTATCATTGTAGGCAGGACAACAAGCATCGTCTCAGCAGGCCTAAATTGTGGGTGAAGATTAGTTGTTTGAGTCTTCATCTACTAGGAGAAGTTTATGTATCCATTTTGTAATCCCAAAATTCTCTACTTGGGGTTGAATATGTACACAAATAACACAATCAAGGCCATTTTGTTTAAATTAAAGGCAGAATAGCCAGATAGACACTTGTACTTGTTTGGTTTTGACATCCCAGCCCCTCTACTCCACGAAGTTTCAACGAGACACATGAACTCAATCAAAACATGAGTTTTGAATACCTCTGACCCTTAACCAAGTACATGTGGCAACTAAATCGTGAGCTGGACAAAATGAGTGTAATTCACCCGCAGAAGGAGCGTGAATGTGAATATTTTGAACAAGAAATGATTAAAATCAAAAGAAGAAAAAATGAAAAAGATTTAAAAAAGTAAAAATAAAATAGCAAAAGAGACATGTCTCTTTCTCGTTCTTCCCACAAAAATAACACGATCAAGGCCATTTTACAACAACAACCCAGTGTAATCCCACAAGTGGGGTCTGGGGAGGGTACGATCAAGGCTATTTTGTTTAAATTAAAGGCAAAATAGCCTGATAGACACTTGTACTTGTTTGGTATTGACATCTCAGCTCCTGTACTCCATAAAGTTTCAACTAGACACCTGAACTTGATCAAAACATGAGTTTTAAATACCTCTGACTATTAACCAAGTACATGTGGGAACTAAATGGCCGAGCTGGACAAAATGAGTGTAATTCACACGTACAAGGAGCGTGAAAATGAACATTTTGATAAGAAATGATTAAAACCAGAAAAAAAAAAAAAAAAAAAAAAAAAAAAAAAAAAAAAAAAAAAAAAAAAAAAAAAAAAAGATAACAAAAGTAAAAAATGAAATATCAATCCCGCACCCCACCCCCCATTTCGTTTTCTCTTTCTCCCCATTCCCAACACCCCCCCCCTTCCCTCCCCAAAAAATAAAACCAAACATATACCTAACAATCCATGACAGAAAGTGGCTATTTCTACTAGCAGACTTTTGTTGTTCTGTTTTGATTTAATTTTGGATTTTCCTTTTTCCAATTTTTGATGAGAAGACTAGAATTCATCGATATGATAGATGAAACTGGAATGCTATACAAGGTTATGCAGGTCGGGAATTTTGATCCGTTGAATATCCAGCGAAAATTCGAGAGGAAACTGAGATCGAACTGAAGCATAAATGCAAGAAGGCAATATGTTACACGCTGAATTAAAATATCTACTTTGTTCCCACATTTTGCACCCTATGCATCTGAATCTTATTTGTTTCTCTTTGTGAATTGAATCGAAATTAGATTTTGCGTATTCTGAGCTTGTGGTACAAGTGGTGATTTTGGAGTGGTTCGCCGGTGATGGTGGCAGCGGGGATAACGAGGGTAGTTGAAAATTGTGACTAAAAGGAGGTAAGATGGGTTTGGTTATGTGTTCGCAGATGAAGGAGGAAGTGGTGGTGATGTGCTGTGGTGGTGGGTAGAAGAGTGAGAGACGGACTAGAGGAAGAGTGAGAGATGGACTAGAGGAAGAGAGAGAGAGGACGGTTTGGGATTTCTTTTTTCTTTTTCTTTTTCTTTTTTTTTTTGGGAAAAGGGGGATGGATTTGTTAATATTTTGTAAAAATAAATTACAATGTGACATTAATTTACATGACGTGGATTGGATAAGTCCTCCATGTCAGGAGAGTGAGCTACACGTAGTGTCTGAGGTGCTTAAAACTCTTGTTTTGACTAAGTTCAGATGTGTAATTGAAACTTCGTGGAGTAGGGGAACCGAGATGTCAAAACTGAAGAAGTACAGGTGTCTATCAAGCTATTCTGCGTAAATCAAATAACCAAGTATATCTGAAAGGAGCTAAAGGGTATCAACACAATAACAGTGCATGAAAGAAAACACACAAAAAAAAAATCCTGAAAGAATGGATCAGAAGGAGCCTGGAGTTTAAGTGGGAGCAGGGTACAGTGGCGGCAATGAAATATGTCACCAGCAGAGTAATGCATTGAGTATTTTTAATAAGAGAAAGTTATAATGGCGGGCACACACTCTCCAAAATTTCAAACATGTAGACCAATAGGGATTGGACCAGCTAACTCACAAGGAACTTATCAGTTATCAAAAAAAAATTACACCTTACTCGTCAGAAAGGTACCTTATTTTCCACAAGATTAGCAATTTTCTCGACAAGGGAGGCTTTGTTCGTTTGATAAGGAATCTGTGTCAATAGTGAAAGCAAATATTAACACAGAATAAAATTCGAAGAATAATCCATTCTAAATCAAAAATACTGAAAAGGCAGAGAAAGGAACCTCTTGGATGATTATTGCAGCACGTTTCGTCTTGGAATCGAGCAATTCAATATCAGTCTTCCCCCTAATTACTACTCGTCCTCTTCCAGTCCTATATGCCTCCAGAATTCTGTAAAAACGATGAAACTTATCAACAAAGTATTTACAAACAAAGAGGCATTGTAAAGAAAAACAAAAATAAAATTTTATCCCAGAGAGAATGCATTTTTAGGAGGGGGGTGAGAAAAACTAATTTGTTCAGTAGATATTAGTATCCAATTGTTTCAAATTCTCTCTTTCCATGTGAGTTGATATCCAGAAATTTCCAAAAGAAAACAAAATTTCCAGCCACAAAATTGAGAAAAGGGAAAAGAATCAAGCTGCCAGTGCCACAAAACATACATGATTGGTGTGCATTCCGAAATGGGGGAAAAAAGATATGCTCGACACAGGAGCTGCAAGTGTCACATACTTGCTCCAGATTCACTGAACTTACTCGTGCAGGGCAGGGCATAAGAGGTAAAGGTTGGTACCAATTGAAACCCCTGGACAGGATAATTCTAGTCTCTAAGGAAAAATACAGGAAATTAGGGTGCTTAGCTCTAGGTACATTAGTCGTCATTGTTCAATCTTGCATAAATCAAAGACCATATTTGAGAGGGGTCTTAACCTTCCAAATGGAAGGGGATAAGAGAAACTCTCTAGGAAGATAGACTCCCAAAAAACAAGAAAAACACAATCTCATGGAAACGCACCTCAAGCTTTTCGGATCAAAGAGGAGAGCAATCAGGTAAAATTCTATCACGAACTCAAAAAAGGAAAGATATCTCAAGAAGTAGCTCGCTACCAAAACATGGAAAAGCAGCGGGAGCGCCATGCACAAATCAACTCATATAAACCAAGAATTTTTAACAATGGACTGACATATAAATAACCTTTTTCATAGGTACAATTTAGGCTCCTTTCCTTCCACTGCATAGCTGCGCAATTACCACACTAATGGCTTCCCAGACAAGAAAAGGTGTATCGCCCTAAATGGCCTATTTGAGGATAAAACTTGTTTTAACGCTTTTAAAGGCATAGGGAAGGACTAAAGCAACTTTCTAGCTGAATAATGCTTTTAACACTAAATCACACCTTAGCCAATCATAAATTGTTAAAGAAAAAAATAAAAGCTAGATGGTATAATTGACTCCATTTTTAGCGGTGCATGCCACAAATTTATCATTTTAAATTATATGGCATACCAAAGAACAGAGATTGGATACATCTAAGACCCATTTATACATTACATACATGCATCCATGTGTCATGTGCTATCCAACAAAAAATCAGTCACACGACAGACACCACATTCAGAAGGCAAGAGTTACAGGATTTTCTAGAAAACTGCTTCAGGAAAGAAATTTTAGAAGTAAGCTCATCCCCAAGTACAACAACAAATACTTCTTTCCTGTTTGGGCACAATTATGCACAGTGAGTGAGGCACTGCTTCTATGACTATGTTATGATCTCTTCAATCTTTACGAGTGAGTGGGAAGTGGGAAAGAGGAAGAAACAGGAGTTAAGAAAACCTACCCAATGTTGCCCATAATTATTCCACCAGTTGGGAAGTCAGGTCCAGGCATGTACTCCAACAGCTCTTGCAGCTAGATAGGAAACAAAAGCAGTCATCACAACCTTTTTACAATTAAGCATATGAAACTCAGGTTCATACAATGGCCTAAAACTGGGAGATGATTCCAATTTCAGCAGTCAACCAAACCTCCAAATAGGTATGGGCGTATGGCACACGAAATAGAGAACTTAGAAACTATTTGAGTAAGAAATGTGTACGGGTTAATATAACTACAAGTGAATACTTGAAAAACAGACATCGAATATGTGCACAATCCTCCTTTTCTACAGGAAAATAAAATTCACACATGAAGTACGTGGGAAAACAAGAAATCCAAATGTATAAAATCAGAATCTTTTCGGCAAGCCCGTAGAGAGGTTGCATTTTAGCATTTGACGCCAAGATCATTGCCAAAGAAACAATAGATTGTGAAGTAACTGACTATAGTTATAACACAAAAACCAAACATGGAAATTAATATAAAATTGGTATGAGCCAGAAACAAACATTTGGAACATTTATATTCTCTCCTCTTCATTTCTTCAATGTAAAGAAAAGCAATCAATGATTTCACATAAAAAGGTAAGGAGGCAAGAGATATAGCCATAAGCATGTCTTAAGAGACAAATGTCTACCGTGGCTTCTGGATTATGAATCAGTGCAGATAGTGCATCAACGAGCTCCCCAAGATTATGGGGGGGAATATTGGTAGCCATGCCAACCTGAAAACAGCAGAATATAAATAAAACTCATAATATTAAGTAATATTTCTGATATTGTTTGCCCTAATATGGGGCATAAAAAGCTACTAAATAGCTAGTAACAGAGTCAAATGGTTCACCGCAATCCCGGAAGCACCGTTTAACAACAAGTTTGGAACACGAGCAGGAAGCAACGATGGTTCTTTCTGAGAGTTGTCGAAATTTGGGACAAAATCTACCTGCAACACATCAAACATAATGTAAAGAACCTAAGACAGAGCTTCCATCCAGTTGTAACTTATTACAAATTTTAATTTAGAGGAGGGAAACTGACTGTATTCTGCTCCAGGTCTGCTAATAGCATGGACTCAGTGAGAGCCTGAGAGGAACAATGATGAGCTTAATATGTTGCTTAAATAATGTTAAATAAATTATACAGACAGCAATAAACTTAGCCATATAGGACACACTTCACGTACTATTCTTTACCCAAAAGGAAGTTATATCAATAGCTTACGCACAATCGAAAAGGTTAGCAATAATGTGATCAAGACTAGGATTTATTTCAGATAAAGATTCTTTTGATGAAAAAAATAAGCAGGTCAGGAACAACAGTTTCACTATGACATAAGGACAACTGCAACTTCCTTACATAAAACATAACAATAGAGATCAGATACCAATGTCATGACAAAACTTGCATGTGAACTTCTTGCTCATTTAACTGAATTTATCAAAATTTATGACAATTCTGAATGGTGATAAAACCTACATATCTGATTAGATTCAAGAAAGGATAGGAGATCCTAGTTATTATTGTTCTCCACTATCAACACAAACTATATTAATCACATTCATACTGGTAGCCTTAGGATTTGAACCTGAGCATGTGTTAAGAAGCAACAGTTTCCAAATGGACAATGCACTCAAAGATTCAGAAAACACAGAAAGGCTGGGTTTAACCTACTTCCAGTCGACATTCAGTATACCGCATAGCCGCAGGAGGATCTGCATCAATTGAACCAAAGTTTCCATGCCCTCGAATAAGTGGAGACCGCAACGAAAAATCCTGGAAAATATTATATCATGAAAAGGTTACAGAAGAACTAAATAGTACCCAGTAGCCAAGCACACTGCAAAATGCAGCACGGAAAGAATTCAGAACAATTTAACTACTCAACAATCAGAAAAGGATCTGGCCCTAGAGTTTGATAACAAGTTCTATGACAAACTCGTGATCTAGATACTTGGCGTTCGTAAAGCTTTTCAATTCTGCTGCTTCACTTTTATTGAGAAAAACCCAAAACAGAATTTGCTAAGAGACTTTCTCCAGCCAGCTCTAAATAAAGTTTTCTTGACAAGGAACTACCTTTTTACAGGACGGGCTAAAGCAGTTTGTCACTCATTTCTCAAAATTTATAAACACATATCCATCACCAGAGATAAATCTATGTAGTAACTTTTTGGAATCTCCTGAATTCTTTCCCTGCCAATGATTCTCTACGACTCATGAATTTTTCTCAAGAGTTTCCTTTAAAAATTTTACAGCAGGCAGAGATGAGATTCGAGCCTTTGATTCTCACAAGATATAAGTTTTTTGACATCTCTGTTACCACATTTAGGAACGAAGCGACCTAAAAAGGAAGTACTTATTTTGGTTCTACTCCTGTTATTCTTCTACAGGGTCCATCTATTTGCTAACAACTCGTACTTGAAAGCAGTTAGAAAAGTGCCATACTGAATCAATTTAAAACTACTAACATCGACACCCTTTTGTAAGTGTTAATCCTTTGATATTACCTGGGCCATTCGAACCAAGGAATCATAGACTGCAGTGTCTCCATGGGGATGAAACTTGCCAAGCACCTAAAAAATGAGAGGAAACACAATAAGATACTTGCAATAGATATGGCACAAGAATACTTGCAGCAGATAATCATTATTTTATCATGTCGGCATAGGAGAAAACAAAGATGGGCTACAACCTCTCCAACAACTCTTGCACATTTCTTATACGGTTTCTTGGAAGAAAGCCCTAATTCATGCATCGCGTATCTGCAGCCAAAATACCAATAACTTTTATAAATCCAAAGTAGAGCAGATAGTACAAAAACAACTAATATAAGGCAAAGAAATCTCTACCAAAATGTTAACCTCTCGTGCACATTTTCAAATTAAAAATTAGTTCTATAACACTCGGCTCGTGATAAACATGAGTCAGATGGCATACTAGGCCTGCTTTTGGCTATTCAATCTTTCTTTTTCTTTCCTTTCTTTTTTCTTGTGGGGGGT
>MCJB01050321.1:0-35370 GCA_002018475.1 Nicotiana obtusifolia
TTTAACCACCCAAAAGTCACCCGAGGCCACTGGGACCTCAACCAAATATGCCAACATATCCCATAACATCATTCAAACTTGTTCCAACCTTCGGAACGCTCAAAACAACATCACAACACCAAATTCGCGACGAATTCAAGCCTAAGAATTTCAAAATCTTCTAAATTACTCTTTTGATAAAAAAACCCAACCAAACCACGTCCGAATGACATGAAATTTTGCACACACATCCCAAATGACATAACCAAGCTACAACAACTCTTGGAAATCCATTCCGAGCCTCGAATCAAAATCTCGCCTAACAACCGGAAATCGCCAAAACCAATTCCGATCACACTCCTAAGTCATAAATCACCTCCCGAAGCTAACCGAACCATCAAAACTCACATCCGAGCCCTCTAACTCATAAGTCAACATCCGGTTGACTTTTCCAACTTAAACCTTCTTAAAAGAGACTAAGTGTCTCATTTCTTACCAAATCCACTCCGAACGCAAGCTACTCAACTCGATCACATAAAACACGAATAACGAAGCATAATGAAGCAGAAATGGGGGAAACAGAGCGGTAACTCATGAGACGACTGTCCGGGTCGTCACATCCTCCCCAATAGGTGAGGATATCTGCTCCGCATCTCTCGCTCGGTCTCCCAGATAGCCTCCTACACTGGCCGACCTCTCCACTGCACTTTCACTGAAGCTATATCCTTTGACCTCAACTTCCGAACCTGACGACCCAAAATAGCCACTGGCTGCACATCATAGGTCGAATCATCATCCAACTGAACCGTGCTGAAGTCCAAAACATGAGACGGATTCCCAATATACTTCTGGAGCATAGAAACATGAAATACCGGGTGCACACTCGACAAGCTGGGAGGCAAAGCAAGCTCATAAGCCACCTCCCCAATCCTCTGAAGCACCTAAAACGGCCCAATGAACCGATGACTCAATTTCCCTTTCTTCCTGAATCTCATATCACCCTTCACGGGCGAAACCTTCAGCAAGACTCTCTCACCAACCATGTAGGACACATCTCGAACCTTCTTATCAGCATAACTCTTTTGCCTCGACTGCGCTGTACGAAGCCTCTCCTGAATCACTTTCACCTTCTCTAGAGCATCCTGAACCAAATCAGTCCCAAATAGCCTAGCCTCGCCGGGCTCGAACCAACCAACTGGAGATCTACACCGCCTCATATACAAAGCCTCATATGGAGCCATCTGAATACTCGACTGGTAGCTGTTGTTATAAGCAAACTCTGCAAGCGGTAGAAACTCATCCCATGAACCTCTGAAATCAATAAAACATGCACACAACATGTCCTCCAATATAGTACGCTCAGACTGCCCGTCCGTCTGAGGATGAAAAGCTGTGCTCAACTCCACCTGAGTACCCAACTCTCTCTACACGGCTCTCCAAAACTGCGATGTAAACTGAGTACCTCTATCTATAATGATAGAAACTGGGACACCATGCAGCCGAACAATCTTCCGGATATAAATCACTGCCAACCGCTCTGAAGAATAGGTAGTACACACAGGAATGAAGTGCGCGGACTTGGTCAGCCGATCCGCAATCACCCAAATAGCATCTAACTTCTTCAAAGTCCTTGGAAGTCCAGCAACAAGTCCATAGTGATCCACTCCCACTTCCACTCGGGAATAACCATCTGCTGAAGCAAGCCACCCGGTCTCTGATGCTCATATTTTACCTGCTGACAATTGAGACACCGAGATACAAATCCCACAATATCTTCCTTCATTCTTTTCCACCAATAGTGCTGTCTCAAGTCCTGATACTTCTTCGCGGCACCTGGATGAATGGAATACCGCGAGCTATGGGCCTCCTCTAGAATCAACTCCCGAAGCCCATCCACATTGGGCACACAAATCCGGCCCTGCATCCTCAACACTCCATCATCGCCGATGGTTACATCTCTGGCATCATCATGCTGAACTCTGTCCCTAAGGACAAGCAAATGCGGATCGTCATACTGGCGCCCTCTGATGCGATCATATAAGGAAGACCAAGAAACCACACAAGCCAACACCTGACTAGGTTCCGAAATATCTAATCTCACAAAGCGATTGGCCAAAGCCTGAACATCAACTGCAAGGGGTCTCTCCCCAACTGGAGTATATGCCAAACTCCCCATACTCACTTCCTTTCAGCTCAAAGCATCGGCCACCACATTGGCCTTTCCCGGATGGTACAATATAGTGATATCATAATCCTTGAGCAACTCCAACCATCTCCACTGCCTCAAATTAAGATCCTTTTGCTTGAACAAATGCTGAAGGCAGCGATGATTAGTAAACACCTCACAAGATACGCCATACAAGTAATTCCTCCAAATCTTCAATGCATGAACTATGGCAGCCAGCTCCAAATCATGAACGGGGTAGTTCTTCTTACGGGGCTTCAACTGACGAGAAGCATAAGCAATAACTCTACCCTCCTGCATCAATACACAACCAATCCTAACTCTCGAAGCATCACAATACACGGTATATGAACCTGAAGCTGATGGCAAAACCAATATTGGAGCTGTGGTCAAGGCTGTCTTGAGCTTCTGAAAGCTCTCCTCACACTCGTCCGACCATACAAATGGAGCACCCTTCTAAGTCAATTTGGTCAAGGGCGATGCAATGGATGAGAATCCCTGAACAAACTGGCGGTAATAGCCTGCCAACCCAAGAAAGCTACAAATCTCTGTGGCTGAGGACGGTCTAGGCCAACTCTGAACCGCCTCTATCTTTTTTGGATCAACCTGAATACCCTCACTGGACACTACGTGCCCCAAGAAAGCCACTTAGCTGAGCCAAAACTCACACTTAGAGAATTTTGCATAAAGTTTCTCCTCCCTCAATCTCTGCAATACAACTCGTAAATGCTCCGCGTGCTCCTCCTGACTACACGAGTACACCAGAATATCATCAATGAATACAACAACGAACGAATCTAGATAAGGCCGAAATACACTGTTCATCAAATTCATGAACGCTGCTGGGGCATTGGTTAGCTTGAAAGTCATAACAAGAAACTTATAGTGACCATATATAGTCTTGAAAGCAGTCTTAAGAATATCTGAATCCCTGATCTTCAACTAGTGATAAACCGAACGAAGATCAATCTTGGAGAACACTCTCGCTCCCTGAAGCTTGTCAAATAAATCATCAATGCGAGGCAAAGGATACTTGTTCTTAATTGTTACCTTGTTCAATTTCCTATAATCGATGCACATTCTCATTGTTCCATCCTTCTTCTTCACAAACAGAACCGGCGCACCCCAGGGTGAAACACTAGGCCGAATGAACCCCTTATCTAGGAGTTCCTGAAGTTGCTCCTTCAATTCTTTCAACTCTGCTGGTACCGTACGATACGGTAGAATAGAAATAGGTTGAGTGCCTGGCACCAGGTCAATACCAAAATCAATATCCCTGTCTGGTGGCATGCCCGGCAGGTCTGCAGGAAATACATTGGGAAAATCCCTCACAACTGGAACAGAATCAATGCTAGGAGTCTCAGCTCCAACATCCCTCACAAACGCTAGATATGAAAGGCAACCCTTCCCAACCATATGCTGGGCCTTCAAGAACGATATCACTCTACTAGGAACATAATCAGTCACACCACGCCACTTGATCCGCGGTACACCCAGCATAGCCAAAGTGACTGTCTTAGCATGATAGTCTAGAATAGCACGACACAGAGATAACCAATACATGCCCAAAATGACATCAAAATCCACCATGCTCAATAGCAATAGGTCCACTCGTGTCTTTAGACCCCCAATAGTCACCATACATGATCGGTACACACGGTCTACAATAACAGTATCGCCCACCGGGGTAGACACATGAACAGGTAAAGCAAGAAACTCCCGGGGCGTACCCAAATAATGAGCAAAATATGAGGACACATAAGAATAGGTGGAACCGGTATCAAATAATATAGAGGCATCTTTGTGGCAGACTGAAACAATACATGTAATGACAGCATCTGAAGCAATAGCATCTGTCCTGTCTGGAATAGCATAGAAACAAGCCTGGCCACCGCCTGATCGACCTCCCGCTCTGGGGCGACCCCTGGCTGCCTGACCTCCACCCCTAGCTGGCTGGGCGGGTGGTAAAGTAACTGGAGCAGAAGTCGAGGGATGACCCCTCTGCTGAGACGAACTAGCACCACGATGAGGACACTGCCTGCACATGTGGCCCATCTCGCCACACTCATAACAGCTCCCTGGTGCTGGAGAAGAGGACTGAAGGGAACCCCTCGCACCAGAGTGTCTAGCAGATGCACTCGGCATAGAAGAACCCTAGGCTGATAGAGCACGAGCTGAACTCTAAGCTGGAAGGGCGCTGAGTGATGACTGGCCCTGCTGCGACCCATGATAACCATGACCTGAAGATGCCCCGCGATACACTGGACGGGCTGACTAAGCAGGCCTGAAAGAACGACCTCTACCATGCTGAAACTGGCCCCTCGAAGGAGTACCACTATAACTGCCCGATCCTCGAGGCCTCTTGGCCTCCCTCTCCTCTCGCTCCTGACGATGAACTGTCTCAATCTCGCGAGCAATATCAACCACCTTCGCGAACGTAGCAGCCAACACTCTCTCACTGGTCATAAGAATACGGAGATGATAGTTATGGCCATCAACAAATCTCCTGATCCTCTCACGATCTGTCGGAACCATCCAGACGACATGACGAGCTAACTCAGAAAACCTCGACTCATACTGTAACACGGTCATATCCCCCTGTCGCAACCACTCGAACTGTCTACGCAGCTCCTCTCTGCGGGACTGCGGCACATACTTCTCCAAGAAAAGAGCGGAGAACTGCTGCCAAGTAAGGGGCGCTGCACCAACCGGCCTACGCCTCTCACACGCCTCCCACCAAATGAAGGCAACTCCAAAAAACTGAAAGGTGGTAAATGCCACACCACTAGACTCAAGAATCCCTGCTGTACGGAGCATCCGCTGACACTTATCAAGAAAACCCTGGGCATCCTCGCCCTCAGCACCACTAAATGACGGAGGCTGGAGTCTACCAAACCTCTCAAGACGACGCTGCTCATCATCCGGCATAACTGGTACCATGAACTCCTGGGCTGGTGCAACCGGCTGCGCTGGAGGTGCCCCCGGTGTCTGAAGTCCCTGCACTACCTGCTCAGGTGTGCGAGCAGCGTTGGTCTGATTGCCTCCCCCGGCCTGTGAAGTAGCTGCTGCTGTGGTGGCTGAAAGTGCCTGAGCCAGGCTAGTGCAAACGGATAAGATCCGAGCCAAGGCCTCCTGAAGACCCGGAATCATGATGGGCAAAGTTGGTGCCTGAACTGGTGCTACTGGAGCCTGATCCTGAGCTGGGGCAGCTGGTGGATCAACAAGTGCTGCCGTTGCTGCTCTGCCTCTGCCACGACCATGATCGCGTCCACGGCCTCTGGTGGCCTCAGTGGGTGGCACTGGTCGTCGTCAACCTCGTCCGGTAGCTCGCGTCCTCACCGTCTCATGAGAGAATATGATAACAGAAGTTTTATGCTCGGATCAACAAGTTCGCATGACAAGAATTTCAAGAAAATGAAGTTTTTCCTAAAACGTTCTGCAGCCTCTCGAGGATAAATACAGACGTCTCCGTACCGATCCGCGAGACTCTACTAAACCCGCTCATGACTCGTGAGACCTATGCAACCTAGGCTCGGATACCAACTTGTCACGACCCTAACCCTGAACCCGGTCGTGATGGCACCTCTCGTGAAGACAAGGCCAGCGAATTTAACCAAAATCTCATTTTAAGTAGTTAATTAACATGAAAACAATATAAGCATTATTTAATAGTAATAATTCGCTGAAATATGGTTAACCATAATAGAAACTATCCCGACACAGGCCAAACAGGGGTGTCACAATTCATGAGCAACTATGGATCCTGATACAAGTCTACTAAATACAATATCTGGCACAACTGTTTGAAGAACATAGAAAAAATAAGATAAGAGAGATACGGGCTGTGGACGCCAACAGCTACCTCGTAGTCTCTGAATCACCTCCTGGACGGGAGGAGTCAGCACTCCGGAGCGGAACCAACAACGCCTGAATCTCCACACATGGTGCAGGGAGTAATGTGAGTACTCCGACCCAGTGAGTAATAAATATAAATAATGACTGAAATTAAGAAAGCACGTAAAGCACAAGGCATTCTATAATGAAGCAGTAAAACATCATTTGAAAACAGTAAATCAGTGAGAAATCAAGTAAAATCTCCTTTCAACAGGTAAAACATGTAATTTTCAGGTAAATAATGTGAAGTAAAAAAAAATTTAGAAGATCGCCCCTCGGGCTCAGTATCAAAAAATCCGCCCCTCAAGCAATATCGCAGAACAGTACCAGCCCTCAGGCTCAAATCTCAGAACAATACCAGCCCCTTGGGCTATCACATTGAACAATATCAGCCCCTCGGGCTATCACATAGTACAATATCAGCCCCTCAGGCTATATCTCACATCACAATGGGTACCCGCGTTCACTGGGGGTGTACAGACTCCGGGATGGGCCCCTTACAGTCCAAGCGCAATATTAAGCCACCTTGTGGCATCAAATCTAGGCCCTCGGCCTCATATCAGTCAAGCCACCTCGTGGCGTATATAAAGTATCTCAAGCCCTCGGCCTCATATCACTCAGTATATCCTCACATCTGGCCCTCGGCCGCACTCAGTGAGAAAATCATCACAAGCCCCTCGAGCATAGTAAAACAGTAGTTCTCAGCCCAAAAACATCATTAAAATATTATTTAAGTATCAAAACTGAGTAAAAGTGGCTGAGTTGTAAAACAGTGGAAAACAACATGACTGAGTTGAAGCAATAAGTCAAAATAGTGAGGAAACAGTGATAAAAATCCCCGAAGGGTTCAAATAATTGGCACGAAGCCCAAATATGGCAATCAGCCCAAATCATGATGATAACAAATAAGTTTCAGTCAAATACGCGATAAAAATCATCAATCGGGAAAGACCAAGTCACAATCCCCAGTAGTAAACAACCCCATGCTCATCGTCGAGCGCGTGTCTCACCTCAATATAGCACTACGATGTACAATTCAGGGTTTCAAACCCTTATAACATCATTTACAATCACTACTCACCTCGAACCGGCTAAATCCCTAGCCCGCGACGCATTTGCCCCTCGAATTGGCCTCCACGCGCGTCGAATCTATCCAAAATCATAACGAATACGTCACAATATGCTGAGGGGACAAAGCCCAAGCGAAAACAATCCAAAAATACCAAAAATTCCGAAATTAGCAAAACCTGAGCCCCCGGCCCACTTCTCGAAGCTCGAAAATTTTCACATCAACGGGTTCCTTATCTCCAACGAGTTCATACATATCAAAAGCTCTCATATCCGACCACAAATAGTCCTCCATATACCCAATTAGAATTTCAAAATCCCAAGCCCTATTTCTTCTATTTTTAGAAAGACTTCAATGATTTTCTAGGTGGATTTCACAATATAAACGAGTTTTAGGTCCGAAATTCTTATCTCCAATTGATTCTCCTTGAATCCCTCATCAAGAACCTCCAAAAATGAGCAACTATGGGTGAAAATATACCCAAAATCGCGGACAAGAAGACTTAAAAACATTCTGCCCAGGCTTCATCGAGTTGTACCTTGCGCTGTGCAGGTTGTACATCCTCTTACCATTTTCCCTTACTGTACACCTTTTGTTAAAACACTCATAACCCCTTGTGAAAATATCCAAATGATCAACGGTGTGAAGATTTAGAAACTAGACCTGAAGATCTTTCATTTGATAGGTTGTACACTATATAACTCTTTATATATTCCGAGATATGAGCTTCTAAAATGCATCAGAAAATTCTGTCGAAATTACTCCACCAGCGAAATTCGATCAATCATAACTTTCTCATAGAATATCTAAATCATGAATGGTTTAACTTTCTGGAAACTAGAATACAGGGGTTACAACTTTCATGTTTGCAATTTTTCTGATTCCTTATAGATTACAAGATATGGGCTTCAAAACTGGACTACTAGCACCAAAAATATTCTGGTGCACAGCTGAAGCTAGAAAAAAAGATCTGCAATTTTTTCAAAGATGAAATAGTCCGTTTAACCACCCAAAACTCACCCGAGGCCACTGGGACCTCAACCAAATATTCAAACATATCCCATAACATCATTCAAAGTTGTTCCAATCTTCGGAACGCTCAAAACAACATCACAACACCAAATTCGCGTCGAATTCAAGCCTAAGAATTTCAAAATCTTCTAAATTACTCTTTTGATAAAAAACCCAACCAAACCACGTCCGAATGACACGAAATTGTGCACACACATCCCACATGGCATAAGTCATAAGTCATAAATCACCTCCCGAAGCTACACCGGACCTCCAAAACCAATTCCGATCACACTCCTAAGTCATAAATCACGTCCCGAACCTATCCGAATCATCGGAACTCACATCCGAGCCCTCTAACTCATAAGTCAACATCCGGTTGACTTTTCCAACTTAAACCTTCTTAAAAGAGACTAAGTGACTCATTTCTTACCAAATCCACTCCGAACGCAAACTACTCAACTCGATCACATAAAACAGGGATAACGAAGCATAATGAAGCAGAAATGGGGAAAACAGAGCGGTAACTCATGAGACGACTGGCCAGATCGTCACTATATATATATATATATATATATATATATATATGCATTTCATGTCAGTCGCCCTCAGAGGCACTCAGATGTTACATGTTGTATATTCTCTATCCTTGTTTACATTGTTGTTCTTACTTATGCTTTCCTACCTTACATACTCAGTACTTTATTCGTACTGACGTCTCTTTTATTTTGTGGATGTTGCATGTCATGCTGCAAGTCCTGATAGATAGGTAAATGAAGCTCCCCCACTATAGTAGGCTGCCCAGTTAAGCGGTTATTGGCGAGATCCCTTCTCCGGACTTGACGTGGTCTTGGTATGCATTTTTGTTATAGATATTATGGGTATCTCGGGGTCCTGTTCTGACAATGTTGCAGCACTAATGTTCCTTTAGAGGTTCATAGACAGGTGTCGACTCATGTATAGTTTGCATAGCCTTGTTGACTGATTTTTGTTGTATAGTCTCTCATGGCAGCTTGTCGGCTCGTACCTTATATATAGCTTCATGACAGCCTTGTCCCCCATCTTATATATGTTCATGCCATTATCTATTATTGTTGGTTGTTTAGGATTCATGTCTACCATTTATGTTGATCTCGTCAGCCCTTATGGATAATAAGAAAGGTTAGATAAAATGTACGTTGGTGCTCGACAGGTATGGCCCGGGTGCCATTCATGGCCCTCCAGTCTGGGTCGTGACACAAACCCACATATATAGCCCGCCTTGTCACGCCGCATATGCAAATATTCCATAATAACAATAGCACGGACAACTCACATGCGAACACCCGGATAATCCTCTCAACAATACCATATGTGCCAAAAAAATATAATAACACAATAAAACAACTCGCACCACATGTGCCCATCTGCCATAACAATTCCTTAAAACAATTCCAATACCACAACCACGAATAGTCCACAGCTTAACCACACCAAGCACAAGAACAACAACAATAACACAGAAGTACGTCAAGTAAATCAACACAATAATTACAATAACACAATAAAATGGAAGAATGAGCTCATAATGAAAGACATAACAAGTATAACAACTTCAAATAAGGATAACCCAACAATGAGAGAGATAATGTGAAACAACGATACTGAATAAGAATAACTCAATAATAAGAGAGATACATGTAGCAACGACAATAGGAGAGGTACATGTAACAATTCAAATAAGAATAACATAACAATAAGAGAGATAATGTGTAACCATGATATCAAATAAGAACAACTCAAAAATAGGAGAGATAACATGTAACAATGATTTCAAATAAGAATAAATCAAAATGGAAGAGATAACATGTTGTAATGAAAGAGGCAACAGCTTCAATTAGGGAATATAAGGGTATATTTTGCAATAAAGGATAGAACATGAACCAATTAACTTCAAATAAGACATGTAAGGGTAAATTTAGCAATAAAGGATATAACATGATAAGACAACTTCATTTTAATGTACATAAGGACCTAAGAGTCCAAACCGGTCAAACTTCCACATATAAGCCGTGTACACACTCGTCACCTCGTGTACATGTCTTTCACGTAGTTCAAATAGTACAAGCAAACCAATCCCTACGGGGTAGTTCCCCTCACACAATGTTAGGCAAGATACTTACCTCAAAAGCCCTCAATCAATACTCTAAAATAGCTTGCCCTTTACAATTCACCTTCGCGCGGCTCAAATCTAACAAAAATTGACTCAATAACATCTAATAATGCAAGAGAAAACTATTCCAATAATTAAAGCTATGATCTTTACACAATTCCTCAAAAGTCAACAAAAGTCAACCTCGGGCTAGCCCGGTCAAAAGTCCAAGGGTAGATTCAGACTAGCCATAACTCCACGAGTCCACACATGTGTTTTGTTTCAAATTTCGAGTCCAAATCGACTCTCAAAATTCAAATTCTCATTTTTCAAAATATAGACAAAGTTTCTCGAAATTTCACTTTGATTCTCATAATTTTCTTATGTTAAAACTCACATATAATCACGAAACATCGTTGGAAATTGATCAATACTTACCTAATGATTGTGGATGAAAATCCCTCTTCAAAATCGCCTCCTACCGAGTCTAGGGTTCAAAAATATGAAAATGAGACCAAAATTCCGTCCCTCAGCTCTTATGTCCAGTTGCAGGTGTTGCATATGCGACCCGGGGTTCGCAAATGCGAGGAAATTATTGCAACCCCTCCCATCCCTGCGGTCATCGCAAATACGATGAATAGTTTGCAGTTGCAAACATGGGACACTTTGCAAATGCGACCCTCAAGATCGCAAATGCGAACTAGCTCACCCAGGCCACCCCATCGCAAATGCGAACACTGGGTTCGCAAATGCGAACCTAGCAGACCCCTAGCCAAATATTGTAATTACGATCAATATCTCGCAAATGCGATATCTGAAGCACTTGTGCAATATCCAGCAATGCTAGAATCCTTCCAAACACTCCGATAAGTGTCCTAAACTCACCCGAGTCCTCGGGGCTCCGAGACAAATTTCAACACAAGTCTAAAAACATAACACAAATTTGGTCGCACGATCAGATCATCAAAATAACATCCGAAACCATGAACTGGACCTCCAAAACTCATGATATCAACACGAAACTCAATAACTTCTAAAAACACAATCACGCGTCTGTTTCCTATCAAATCAACTCGAAATGACGCCAAACATTGCGGATAAGTTCCAAATGATAAAACGAACCTATTCCAACTCCCAAAATGAAACTCCAAACACGATAGTTATGAAGTCAACCTACGGTCAAACTTATCAAAATTCTAAGCCTTTAAATTGTCAACTTTCGCAAAACTATGCAAATCAACCTATGGACCTCCAAATTTGATTCCGGCCATAGGCCCAAGTCTAAATCACGATACGAACCTATCAGAGCCATCAAAATACCGTTTCGGGGTCGTTTTCACAAAAGTCAAACCTCGGTCAATATTTTTAACTTAAGCTTCTAAAATGAGAATCACTCATCGAAATTCATCCAGAAACATCCGAAATCAACAAATCCCACCATGTATGTAAGTCATAATACACAATCTTAAGCCACTCAAGACATCGAACCACTGAACGAAACCTTAAAGCTCAAAACAACTGATCGGATCGTTATATCTTAAGAGTCAAATAAAGTAAAGCATGATAAAAATTTCTCTTTTTAAAAACTTTTATATTACAAACAACTCAACAGAATATGAGATAATGACTCAACACAAGCAGATTTATTTTGACAACCAATTCACCAAGTAACAACGTGTTATACCCCATGTTTTAGTACGAAAAGTACGTCGTAAGTCAATTGATATAAGATCGAAAATGTGATCCTCTCTGAAACTATATAAATTAATTTAATGATATTACATCCCATATTTTCGTTCAACATATACACGACTAGGTTGAGGATGAATGCACTTAAACATGATAAAGGAGATCTTGCTTATTGACGTGCATGCTTCACCAACTTACATTCCGTCCTACTTGCTTAAGCTACTTAAGACGTGTCGTGGTTATTAAACGAGGATGAGACACGTGTTTAAATTAATTAGGGGATCATGTGACACACCCTAGTGAAACAAGTAGGTGACAAGTAGGTGTGTCATCTACTTGCTAAAATGAGAGGCCCAAATTAAAGGGTTGTTTGTAGCCCAAATTAAAGGTTAAAGAGAGGGCCATTGGGGCAGTAGTTTGGTCAACCATAATAACAATAATAATAATAATAATAATAATAATAATAATAATAATAATAATAATAATAATAATAATAATAATAATAAGAACAACAACAACAACAACAAAAACAACAACAATAATATTATTATTAATAATAATAATAATAATAATAATAATAATAATAATAAAGTCAATATGCCTTGCTGAGGCGTGTAGCCGAATCCAACATAACACTTTCGATACGGCTCTATGGCCCACCCATGTCACCAATCTCTCAAGTCTCTAGGGCTCAAAATCTCGTTTCACTCAGCCCAACAACTCCGCATATGGAACAATAATGATAACATGTGATGCAATAATGAATGATAAATAGAAACTGAGATATGACATGCCAATGATGAATCATGACTGAGTGTAAAAATATAGTTAAAATAGATAACCCAAAAAAATAGAAATAACCTCATTAGGTCTCAATCAAGTAAATACATAGCCTAAATATGATTTCTAACATGAATCATGTCTCAATTAATCTAACAATTGAGAAAAACACTGATAAAATATGGTATGATAGCAACATATTCCAAAAGTCAACCCAGATCATAATTATCCCGGTTCACGCCCACACGCCCGTCACCTAGCATGTGTGTCACTCTAACACAATCACAAATAGCACGTTTTCCAGGGATAATAATCCTTAATTCCAAGTTTAGAAATGTTACCTCAAAGCGCACAAATCAATACTCCAAAAGGCCCTTGCCTAGAGAATCGGCCTCCGAACGACTCGAATCTAGTCACAACAACTTCATACCATAAATAATAGCCATAGGAAACAATCTCAGATGATAAAACTAGAATCGTTAATTAAAATCAGAAAGTCAACCCAAAAGGTCAACCCCGTGCCCGCACCTTGGAACCCGACCAAATTTATAAATTCCGAACACCCATTCAATTATGAGTCAAACCATAATAATTTCATCCAATTCCATCCATAAATCAACCCCCAAATCACCAAATCTCACTCTCCAACAATGTAGGCTAAAATCCCCAATTTCCACCTTAAATACACATAAACTAGGTGTAATAATCAATAGGTAATCAATATTTGACATAAAAAATGATTAAGCTTCACTTACATATTCAATTTTAGCCAAAACCCTCCCAAACATCGACCTTAGCCAAGTCCCAAAACTCTCCAAATAAGAAAAACATGAAACCCTTCAAAATATAACATTGCTAGTCAATTCGCACCCGCGGTTATTTAACCGCATCTGCGGCCCCGCTTCTGTAGAAAAGCGGCCGCATCTGCGGTCCCAGACCTTCCAGCCAACATCTGCTTCTGCAGTCACATCTGCGCTTCTGCGCACGCGCACCTGCGCCTCAACGTTCGCATTTGCGGAAACCCATGACCACACTCCACTTCGCTTCTGCATTCTACTTCCCGCATTCGAGCTCGCAGATGCGGACCAGCACTCGCACCTATGCATTTTCCCAGCCCTCGCATATTCCGCACCTGCGATGGCCTAACCACTTCTTCGATCTCGCACCTACGACAAAATCCCCGTAGGTGCGATTGCACCAGAACTTGAAATTCTTCAACATTTCTGCTAAGTCCAAACTTGGTTTGCACATCATCCAAATCGAACCCGAGGCCCCCGGGACCCCATCAAAACATACCAAAAAGTCCTAAAATATGATATGAACTTAGTCAAGGCCTCAAATCAATTCAAATAATATCAAAACCACGAATCGCACCCCAATTCAAGCCTAATGAACTGATGATCTTCCAACTTCTAAAATTAATGCCAAATCATTCCAAATCAACTCTGAATGAACCAAAATTTTGCACACAAGTAATAATGGCACAACGAACCTATTATAAGTTACGAAACCAATGTCAATTCTTAGACAAACATTTCAACCTTCCAAACCTCAACTTTCTAACTTTTGCCAAAAAAGTCCCAAACCAACCTACGGACCTCCAAATCAATATCCGGACATACGCCTAAGTCGAAAATAACCATATAAAGCTATTGGAACACTCAATACTCCATTCGGGAGTCTTCTTCCCAAAAGTCAAACTCCAATCAACTCTTTCAATTTAAACCTTCAACCTTGGGACTAACTATTCCATTTCACTTCGAAACTTCCCTGAAACCAATCCAACCACCCTAGAAAATAACATAGTCACAAATGAACATAGAGGAAGCGATAAATAGGGGAACGAGGCTACAATACACAATACGACCGGTTGGGTCGTTACAGATGTGCATTAATATCACCACCCGTATACCGCCACATGTGCATCTCATCACAACAGAATAATCAACTCGTACCACACGTGCCCATATGCCACAACATTTCCACTACAATACCAATGCCACATTTTTTCTCAAAAAATATGTCACGACCCGGGATTTCCCACCCTCGGGAGTCGTCATGGCGCCTACTAGTGAAAGCTAGGCAAGCCAATCAATCGGACTATTTTCCCTTTTTCCTACTTACGAGTACATTTGCAGCACAAAAATATCAACCAAAACCGGTAACATCAAAACGATATGAATTAAACTTCATACTTTACAAAACATCATCAATACCAAATCCCCTACAACTACCCAAGATCTGGCGTCACAGTTTCACAGACTGTCTAAGAGTTTCTACAAATAAGGTTCTGAAAGAAATAGCAAAATACTGTCTCCGAACTACGTGGAAGAAGCAGGTAAGGGAAATGGACAGGGGACGCCAAGATCTGCGAACGTCTGCAGTACTACCTTGGGTCGCCTGATGATCACAAAGTTGGAAGCTATCTACTGTCAGAAACCTGCGGCGCCGGGATCTGCACAAAAGAGTGCAGAGTGCAGTATCAACACAACCTACCCCATGTGCTGGTAAGTGCCTGGCCTAACCCCGGCGAGGTAGTGACGAGGCTAGGACCAGATTCCAGATAAACCTGTACAGTCATAAACATATATGTATCTATAGCAGAAAACTAGAAATACATAAACAATTCAAACGGGGAAAAGAAAACATACATTGCAATAACAGAAACTTAAAGCGAAACGAATCATCAACGATTAAGAAGGAAAAACTGCAATTTAGCCTTTAACACAATGAGATGAAATACAAGCCACCTTCACCTCCCGTAACCTCTTGTTGCAGGCGTGCAACCCGTTCCCACTTACAGTAACCTCTTATGGCAGGCGTGCCACCCGCTCCCACGTACAATATATATATCCTGTGGTAGGCGTACCACCCGCTCCCGCTTTCATAATATCTCGTGGCAAGCGTGCCACCCGCTCCAACTTACAATATATCCTGTGGCAGGCGTCCCACCCGCTCCCACTTTTATTATCACAACAATCACAAGAAGTCCCGGCAAGGGAACAAGGCAAGATAATAACTTCCCAATGAGGGGATAAACAACATCAAACAATCATCCAGGCCAGGGGAAAACAGCTTTAACCATGCCATATTCGACTCCTATTTAGCTCAATCAATGTTAGTACTCCATTACAGTCAAGGTCCTACAATTAACCTCCCAACCCAACTATCATTTCATTAAACCTAGACACGACGCTGCTATTGTGACACCGGATCCCTTAAACTCCTAACGAGCTCCTAAGACACTACCCATGACTTAGACACTGAACCCCTTTTTGACTTCATTCCTTATTCACTAGTCCTTCTAACAATCTAAATTGTGCCGAATAGAAGCTTCATAAGCCTATAATCAAGAGGAACAATTACAATGATAAATTCATGTGGTAGGCGTACCGCCCGCCCTCATTTCACGATATCTTATGGCAGGCGTGCCACCCACTCCCACTTATATCACAACAATATCACGAATAATATTCAGAAAATTAGAACAATAGTTGCACCACAATTATTAATAAACGACCCACGGTCATGCTCGACACCAATGTATACGTACTCGTCACCATACCTATACATTGTTCTCAACATGAAGCAATTTAAGAATTAGCACATGATTTCTAGTCCCTCAAGCTAAGATTAGGACAACCACTTACCTCGCTTTGCTTCTAAATTCAAGGTTTCCAATGGATTCAAATCTATGCAACAATCAAAGCCACAAACCTTCGAGCCTCAAAATCATCTTAGATTTCTAGTACTGTTCCACCACGAAATCGTAGCAATTTGTGCTGGGGTTTTGGGCTTAGAAAGTGGGAAATTTCGTAACTGATGTTGGGGTGTTGAAAGGATGATTCCACGGTTGTTTTTCAGTGTATTTAGGGTTATTTTCAGACAATTTCTCAGCTGGGTTTTGGTGAGTGTAAATGGGAAAAGTTGGCTTGGTAATTGGAGGTTGATAGCTATGTGATGGAAGTGTTCTTCATGGAATTTGGGGCTGTTTACTAGGTGATTTGCTATGGTTTGAAGGTGGTTGGGTGAGTTTTACATAGAAAGTATCGAAAATAAGAGGGTTTTTGCATGTTAGGGTTATGGGTCCTTATTTATAGTGGGTCAAAAATCGGAATGAAAATAAGTTGCCAGATGCGAGATTGCGATCGCATTTCTGGTCGTAGAACACATATGCGGTCCGCATTTGGGCCGCATTTCTGAGACAATATTTGACCCACAACTCTGCCTCACTTTGTGATCCTACTGTCAACTCTGCGGTTCGCATTTCTGAAAATGCGGTCCGCATTCTCGTCGCATTTTTGACGAAAGGTTTGCCCAGTTTTTCTGTTTCACTATGCGATCCAGGAACTCAAATTTGCGGTCCGCATTTCCAGTATGTGATCGCATACTGACCGCAAATCCTGACCTAGTTCTATACCCAGGTTTCTGCTTTACTTTGCGATGCCTATGAGAGGTATGCGGTTCGCATATATGAAATGCGATCGCATTTCTTGCATTTCTCAATTTTTCGAACTCTTTTCTTAATTTATTCAAATTCTTATACCTCATACCCGGCAAGAATATTAAAATTGCACAATTACAAAGGGGAATTTGCACTTAAGGCAACCAAGTCTAAACAATTAGCATCACATTTGTTTCTACGATACATCGGGCCGTTACATTCTCCCCCTCTAAAACAACCGTTCCTCCTCGAACGGACAGGATAAAGAAGTACCTGCATCGGGGAAAAGATTTGGATAGCGGCTCCGCATATCGGACTCAGACTCCCAGGTCGATGCCTCAGGAGGCTGACCTCTCCACTGAACACGAACAGAAGGAAAACTCCTCGACCTCAGCTGACGGACTTGTCGGTCTAGAATGGCTACAGGTTCTTCCTCGTAAGACAAGTCCTTGTCCAGCTGAACGGTGCTGAAATCTAGCACGTGAGTGGGATCGCCGTGATATTTTTGGAGCATGGATACATGAAAAACTAGATGCACGGCTGATAAGCTTGGCGGCAATGCAAGCCTGTAAGCCACCTCCCCCACTCGATCAAGAATTTCGAATGGACCAATGAACCTAGGGCTAAGCTTGCCCTTCTTTCCAAATCTCATCACGCCTTTCATGGGAGATACTCGGAGTAATACCCGTTCACCGACCATAAATGCTATATCTCGTGACTTACGATCTGCATAGCTCTTTTGCCTGGACTGAGCTGTACGAAGCCTTTCCTGAATGATTTTGACCTTGTTCAAGGCCTCCTGAACCAGATCCGTACCCAACAACCGAGCCTCCCCCGGCTCGAACTACCCAACCGGAGTTCGACACCGCCTACCATATAGAGCTTCATAAGGAGCAATCTGTATGCTCGACTGGTAGCTGTTATTGTAGGCGAACTCTGGTAATGGCAAAAATTGATCCCACGAACCTCCAATGTCAATAACACAAGCTCTGAGCATATCCTCCAATATTTGAATAGTCCGCTCGGACTATCCGTCCGTTTGCGGATGAAATGTCGTGCTTAATTCAACTTGGGTGCCCAACTCTTGCTGGACTGCCCTCCAAAAACGTGAGGTAAACTGCGTACCTCGATCTGAAATAATAGATACAGGCACACCATGAAGGCGGACAATTTCCCAGATATAGATCTTGGCTAACCTCTCGGATGAATAGGAGGCTGCCACCGGGATGAAATGTGCCGACTTGGTCAACCTGTCAACAATGACCCAAATTGCGTCGAACTTCTTCCGGGTCTGCGGAAGTCCAACCACGAAATCCATAGTAATCCTTTCCCACTTCCACTCGGGGAGTTCAATTCTTTGGAATAGTCCACCAGGTCGCTGATGCTCGCACTTAACCTGCTGGAAATTCAGACACCGAGCCACGTACGCAACTATATCCTTCTTCATTCTACGCCACCAGTAATGCTGTCGCAAATCCCGATACATCTTCGCGGCACCCGGATGGATAGAATACCTGGAGCTATGGGCTTCTTTCAAAATCAACTCCCGAAGTCCCTCTACATTGGGTACACAAACTCGACCCTGCAATCTCAAAATTCCATCATCACCTAAGGTGACCTGCTTGGCACCTCCTCGCTGTACCGTGTCCTTAAGGACGCACAAATGGGGATCATCAAACTGTCGATCACGTATTCGTTCTAATAATGAAGAATGAGCGAACGTGTAAGCTAATACCCGATTAGGTTCCGAAATGTCCAATCTCACTAATCGATTGGCCAATGTCTGAACGTTCCAAGCAAGGGGTCTTTTACCGACCAGAATATAAGCAAGACTGCCCATGCTGGCCAACTTTCTACTTAAAGCACCGGCCACCACGTTGGCCTTTCCCGGGTGATATAAGATAGTGACATCGTAGTCCTTTAACAATTCCAACCATCTCCTCTGCCTCAAATTTAGCTCCTTTTGCTTGAACATATACTGGAGACTCTTATGATCCGTGAACACCTCACACGGCGCGCCATATAAGTAGTGTCTCCAAATCTTCAAGGCGTGGATTATGGCTGCCAATTCTAAATCATGCACCAGATAGTTTTTCTCATGAACCTTCAACTGCCTCGAAGCATAGGCAATGACCTTGCCCTCTTGCATCAACATGGCACCAAGCCCAATACGAGAGGCATCACAATAAACCGTGTAAGGCCCTGCGCCTGTGGGTAAGACTAACACTGGTGCCGTGGTCAGAGCTGTCTTGAGCTTCTGAAAACTCGCCTCACACTCATCCGACCACCTGAATTGGGCACCTTTCTGGGTCAACTTGGTCATCGGGGCTGCAATAGATGAAAACCCTTCCACGAACCGACGATAGTAGCCTGCCAGTCCCAAGAAACTCCGGATCTCTGTGACTGATGCCGGCCTAGGCCAGTTCTTGACTGCCTCAATCTTATTCAGATCAACCTGAATACCTTCTACCGATACAATATGACCCAGAAATGTAACCGAACTCAGCCAGAATTCACACTTTGAAAATTTAGCATACAACCGACTATCTCTCAGAGTTTGAAGAACCACTCTGAGATGCTGCGCGTGCTCCTCCTGGCTGGGGGAATACACCAGGATGTCGTTGATGAAAACTATCACGAACGAATCCAGATAAGGTCTGAACACTCGGTTCATCAAATCCATAAAAGCTGCTGGGGAATTTGTCAACCCAAATGACATAACCAGGAATTCATAATGCCCGTACCGAGTGCGCAAAGCTGTCTTAGGGACATCGGACGCCCTAATCTTCAACTGATGGTGGCCAGATCTCAAATCAATCTTCGAAAATACCCTGGCACCCTGGAGCTGATCGAACAAATCATCGATCCTCGGCAATGGATACTTATTTTTGATGGTAACCTTGTTCAATTGCCGGTAATCGATGCACATCCTCATTGACCCGTCCTTCTTTTTAACGAATAACACGGGCGCACCCCAAGGTGAAACACTCGGCCTAATGAAACCCTTCTCGAGAAAGTCTTGCAACTGCTCTTTCAATTCTTTTAACTCTGGCGGGGCCATGCGATATGGCGGACTAGAAATGGGTTGAGTGCCCGGAGCCACATCAATGCAAAAGTCAATATCCCTGTCGGGAGGCATTCCCGGCAGGTCGGAGGGGAAAACCTCGGGAAACTCACGGACCACGGGCACAGACTCAATAGAGAGGACCTCAGCACTGGAATCACGAACATGAGCCAGATAAGTCAAACACCCCTTCTCGACCATACGTCGAGCCTTCACATAAGAGATAATATTGCGGGTGGAATGACCAGGAGTCCCTTTCCACTCTAAACGGGGCATACCCGGTAGAGCTAAGGTCACAGTCTTGGCATGGCAGTCCAGGATGGCAGGGTAAGGTGATAACCAGTCCATCCCTAATATGACATCAAAATCAACCATGTCTAAAAGCAATAAATCTACACGAGTCTGAAGACCCCCAATCACTACAACACAGGAACGATGGACTCGATCTACCACAATGAAATCACTCACTGGGGTGGACACATGTACAGGAGCACTCAATGAATCACTAGGCACGACTAGATACGGTGCAAAGTAAGATGAGACATATGAGTAAGTAGACCCCGGATCAAATAATACTGAAGCTTCTCTATCATAAACCAGAATTGTACCTGTAATTACAGCATCTGAAGCCTCAGCCTCGGGCCGGGCTGGGAAAGTATAACATCAGGGTGGGCCCCACCACCCTGAGCTACATCTCTAGGACGGCCTGCTGTTGGCTGTCCCCCACCTCTGCCGACCTGAGCTCCACCTCCGGTACCCCTACCTCTATCTCTAGCACCTCTACCCCTACCTCTAGCTAGTTGGGCTGCCTGCGAACATTTGGTGCCTGCACCATGGCACGAGAATCCTGGTGTGGAGAATTTCTCAAAGCTTGACGATAATACTTAGCGATGTGCCTCGTGTCGCCACAAATAAAACAAGCCCTCGGCCGTTGATCCTGAAGACTCTGGAGCGGTGGTGCACTGATGGGTTGTTGATCAAGATACTGCATCTGAGGATCGCGGTTACCTGAAGCACTGTAAGAAACCTGAAGGGCTGACTGAAAGGGCCTAGGAGGATGGCCTCTACCGTATGAATCCCTGCTTCCAGATGAAGCACCAATGAATCTGCCGAGATGACGGGGTCTCTTATCCGACCCATGACCACCTCCATGTGACAAAACCGTCTCGACTCTGCGAGCCACATTGACCGCCTCCTGGAATGTAATCTCACTACCAGTCTCCCTAGCCATTTGAAGGCGAATTGGCTGAATGAGACCGTCAATAAATCTCCTCACCCTCTCCCTCTCTGTAGGAAGTATGATGAGAGCATGTCGAGCCAAGTCGATGAACCTGGACTCATACTGGGTAACTGTCATGGACCCCTGTTGAAGGCGCTCAAACTGCCTCCGATAAGCCTCTTTGAGTAACGGGGAGAAACTTCTCCAGAAACAACTCTGTAAACTGTTCCCAAGTTAAAGATGGCAGACCGGTTGGTCTAGTCAAGCAATAGTCCCTCCACCAAGTTTTGGCGGATCTAGACAGGCGAAATGCCGCGAAGTCTACCCCGTTGGTCTCAACAATACCCATATTCCTGAGGACCTCGTGGCAACTGCAAAGGAAGTCCTGGGGATCCTCCGAAGAAGCACCGCTGAAGGTAGAAGTGAAGAACTTGGTGAACCTATCCAGTCTCCACAAAGCATCGGCGGACATGGCCACCCCCCATTGCCGGCCTGAGCTACTGCTCCCGGCTGAACCATCATAGCTGGCTGAACTGCTGGGACCTGAGCCTGGGGAGCTACTTGCTCCGGAGTATGAGTAGCCGTAGTCTGAGTCCCTTCCCCAGCCCGAGGAGTGGCTGGCGCTAGAGGAAGTAAGCCCGCTCTAGTGACATTCTCCATGAGGCCCACCAACCGGACCAAAGCGTCCTGAAGGACCGGGGTAGCAATAAACCCCTCGGGGACCTGAGCTGGGCCCACCGGAACTGCTGGGGTTGGAACCTCCTTATCAAGATCAATATGAGGTTCCGCCATTGGTGTGGCTGCAGGAGGCTGAGTCTTGCCCCTGCCTCGACCCCTAGCACGACCTCGACCTCATCCTCTGCCCCGTGTAGGAGCTATTGCTGGGAGCTCGGGCTGCTGAGCGGTAGAAGAGGAAGCGCGTGTTCTCGCCATCTGCGAAAGAATAGAGTAGGAATCCAATTAGTATTTGAGGGGCAAACCGCACGACAAGAATGAACAAAAGTGGAGTCTTTTCCTAACTCTGTAGCCTCTGGGGGATAAATACAGACGTCTCCGTACCAATACCTCAGACTCTACCGAGTTTGTCTGTGAACTGTGAGGCCTATGTAAACCTCGCTCTGATACCAACCTGTCACGACCCGGGATTTCCCACCCTCGGGAGTCGTGATGGCACCTACTAGTGAAAGCTAGGCAAGCCAATCAACCGGACTATTCCCTTTTTCCTACTTACGAGTACATTTGCAGCACAAAAATATCAACCAAAACCGGTAACATCAAAACGATATGAATTAAACTTCATACTTTACAAAATATCATCAATACCAAATCCCCTACAACTACCCAAGATCTGGCGTCACAGTTTCACAGACTGTCTAAGAGTTTCTACAAATAAGGTTCTGAAGGAAATAGCAAAATACTGTCTCCGAACTACGTGGAAGAAGCAGGTATAGGAAATGGACAGGGGACGCCAAGATCTGCGAACGTCTGCAGTACTACCTTGGGTCGCCTGATGATCACAAAGCTGGAAGCTATCTACTGTCCGAAACCTGCGGCGCCGGGATCTGCACAAAAGAGTGCAGAGTGCAGTATCAACACAACCTACCCCATGTGCTGGTAAGTGCCTGGCCTAACCCCGGCGAGGTAGTGACGAGGCTAGGACCAGACTCCAGATAAACCTGTACAGTTATAACATATATGTATCTACAGCAGAAAACTAGAAATACATAAACAATTCAAACGGGGAAAAGAAAACATACATTGCAATAATAGAAAATTAAAGCGAAACAAATCATCAACGATTAAGAAGGAAAAACTGCAATTTAGCCTTTAACACAATGAGATGAAATACAAGCCATCTTCACCTCCCGTAACCTCTTGTTGCAGGCGTGCAACCCGTTCCCACTTACAGTAACCTCTTATGGCAGGCGTGCCACCCGCTCCCACGTACAATATATATCCTGTGGTAGGCGTACCACCCGCTCCCACTTTCATAATATCTCGTGGCAGGCGTGCCACCCGCTCCAACTTACAATATATCCTGTGGAAAGCGTGCCACCCGCTCCCACTTTCATTATCACAACAATCACAAGAAATCCCGGCAAGGGAACAAGGCAACATAATAACTTCCCAATGAGGGGATAAACAACATCAAACAATCATCCTGGCCAGGGGAAAACAGCTATAACCAAACCATATTCGACTCCTATTTAGCTCAATCAAAGTTAGTACTCCATTACAGTCGAGGTCCTACAATTAACCTCCCAACCCAACTATCATTTCATTAAACCTAGACACGACGCTGCTATTGTGACACCGGATCCCTTAAACTCCTAACGAGCTCCTAAGACACTACCCAACCCAACTATCATTTCATGTGGTAGGCATACAGCCCGCCCTCATTTCACGATATCTTGTGGCAGGCGTGCCACCCGCTCCCACTTATATCACAACAATATCACGAATAATATTCAGAAAATTAGAACAATAGTTGCACCACAATTATTAATAAACGACCCACGGTCATGCTCGACACCAATGTATAGGTACTCGTCACCATACCTATACATTGTTCTCAACATGAAGCAATTTAACAATTAGCACATGATTTCTAGTCCCTCAAGCTAAGAGTAGGACAACCACTTACCTCGCTTTGCTTCTAAATTCAGGGTTTCCAATGCATTCAAATCTCTGCAACAATCAAAGCCACAAACCTTCGAGCCTCAAACTCGTCTTAGATTTCTAGTACTGTTCCACCACGAAATCATAGCAATTTGTGCTGGGGTTTTGGGGTTAGAAAGTGAGAAATTTCGTAACTGATCTTGGGGTGTTGAAAGGATGATTTCACGGTTGTTTTTCAGTGTATTTGGGGTTGTTTTCAGACGATTTCTCAGCTGGGTTTTGGTGAGTGTAAATGGGGAAAGTTGGGTTGGTAATTGGAGGTTGATAGCTATGTGATGGAGGTGTTTTTCATGGAATTTGGGGCTGTTTACAAGGTGATTTGCTGTGGTTTGAAGGTGGTTGGGTGAGTTTTACATAGAAAGTATCGAAAATAAGAGGGTTTTTGCATGTTAGGGTTATGGGTCCTTATTTATAGTGGGTCAAAAATCGGAATAAAAATAAGTTGCCAGATGCCAGAATGCGATCGCATTTCTGGTCGCAGAACACACATGCGGTCTGCATTTGGGCCGCATTTCTGACACAATATTTGACCCACAACTCTGTCTCACTCTGCGATCCTACTGTCAACTCAGCGATTCGCATTTCTGAAAATGCGGTCCGCATTCTCGTCGCATTTTCGACGAAAGGTTTGCCCAGTTTTTCTGTTTCACTATGCAATCCAGGAAGTCAAATTTGCGGTCCGCATTTCCAGTATGCGATCGCATACTGACCGCAAATCATGACCTGGTTTTATACCCAGGTTTCTGCTTTACTTTGCGATGCCTATGAGAGATATGCGGTTTGCATATATGAAATGCGATCGCATTTCTTGCATTTCTCAATTTTTTGAACTCTTTTCTTAATTTTTTCAAATTCTTATACCTCTTACCCGGCAAGAATATTAAAATTGCACAATTACAAAGGGGAATTTGCACTTAAGGCAACCAAGTCTAAAAAATTAGCATCACATTTGTTTCTACGATACATCGGGCAGTTACAAAATACTACCAATGCCACAACGATACATAGCCCACGGTTCAACAACAAGGTATACAAGAATATCAACAGCAACACAAAAAAATGGTAGAATAAACTCAACCATGAAAGATATTCCATGTAATAACAACTTCAAATAAATTCATAAGAAACTGAATAATGAAAGATAATCTATGTATTAACAACTTCAGTTAAATGCATACAAGAATAAACCCAACAATGAAAGATAAAATGTCATGCCTGACCTCGGGGAGAGCGATCGGCGCTCAATAGAGTTACCTCGGTCGAGCAAGCCTGCACAGTGCCGTCTACCCAACTCACCCAAAATAAAGAGAAGAGTGCATTTCCTTAATTAGTCAGTAAGAAGTCATGTGGACAACAACATTTCATTCTCATTAGTTACGTCCTTAACAAATGTTCAAAATAGTACATGTACAATCATAATTAAAGTGGGAAAGATGATACAATTACAACATTTTTAGTTTAACTTTCCAAAAATAGACACAACCCACACTATGTCTACGTAGCCTCTAACAGGATCAAAAGAGTGCTATGACAGTGGCCGCAACAAGGTCTCGGCTATACATCAAAATGCTATGTACAAAGGATAGAAGATACAGAACCCCGAAATGAAGTGGGGCTCACCAAATCAACTGAGGGGAGGTTGTGCAGCTATCACTGATCAGTACCACCTGCTATCGAACCACCTGCATCTATTAAAGATGCAGCGCCCCCGGCAAAAGGAACGTTAGTACATATGGAATGGTACTAGTATGTAATACTAAACACCCTCTCAATAGAACGAGCAACCGTAAACGGATAATAAAACATGATATCAATAAGAAACTCAAACTGTATAAAAGTGTCACATCAGGGGAAACGTAAGTTTCAAGTAGGTTTCGGTAAGTTAAGTTTGGAGATCTTTAGCACCGATATACCACCGTGTTTTAGCACAGAGTCCGATCTTAGCCCGACCGACTAAGCCGTCTCACCCCGAGACATACACTCACAATACCACCATGTGCGCGGCATGGCCTTCGATCTCAGCCCGATCGGCTAAGTCATCTCATCACAATGCCGTGTGGGTCGACATTACATCACATCTAGCTAGCAATAATCTCATCCCATTTAAGGGCAAAACATTTCAACACACCAATCTCATCCCATATAAGGAGAAACAGTCTCATCACATTGACACGGGGATTTACCCCTCAATCACTCCTACACTGGCACGTGTCGTTACGGGGTTAGGTTCTTCCGACCTATCCTTCATCGGTGCCTAATCGACACTCTCAAAGAATTTGTATTAAAAGAATTTACCACTCGATTTGTATTCCTCTACAGGTCATTCATTTTATTGATACATTGTCCATAACGCAAATCATTATTGGCACATTGGCCGTACTTCATAATTCAAGCTCACTATTCTATTTTTCGATCATTATCATGGATAATAAACAACAAAGCCTTTCAAATTAAGACTTTACCACATACTTGAGCAAATTAGGGTCTTACGCACATGTGACTTCTTATACAATTGACATGATAACTTTCATAAAAATTTACTCTTTTAAATCATAACGTAGTAACACGCAACCTATACTTAAACCACGTTGTCAAACATTAACTCAACATAACAAGAATCTTTGGAATACATATGACTGCATAATTATTTCGACACAAGACTTCATTGACAAAAATTCAATTTCTAAAGGGCATCACGAGACTTACAAGGACATTGCGGGGTTCAATTCTAAGAGAAGAGTTTAGCCAACATACCTTGCCTCGAGCCTTTTTAAATCACTACAATGTTCCAGAATTCTTAGCTTCTTCGATCTATTTAGAAATATAGGAAAATGAACACAAATTAGGAGAGAGTTTATGGTTCCAGCTCATTTGAGTATTTTATCAAACACTAGGTGTGCATTAAGGTTTCAAGGTCCTCCTATGGTGGATTCTTTCACCCCACTACCCAAAGTTCACCCAAAAGAGTTCAACAATCCTCCCACTTCCCTTGATGGTACATGCATGTAAAAATATACAACTCCCACACCCAAGAATTGCTTGGCTTATTGCCTATTTTCAATTAGAAACACGAAATTGAGGGCTATGGAGTAGAAACTTACCTCTAGGATGAAGACCTAGTGAATTCTTCTCACAATTTCTTCAACTTTGAGCAAGAATTAATGGGTGATGAGCTTAGGAACTTCCCCTCTCACTCTTTGGCACTCCCTCACTCTAGAATATATGTTTTTGCTTCAGAAGTGGTCCATTACTCTAATATATCGAAATAGGAGCCCCGTCACTGATCTGCGGTCGCATAATGCTTCTGCAGTCCGCGAAATGGGTTGCGAAATGTCCCTCCAGAACTGGGCGATTCTGCCCCACTCTGCGGCCATTATGCAGTTCGCAGACCTTCGTCCAAACTTGCCCCGATACAGCTTCACTCTGCGACCATTCTGCGGCTCGCATAGTGGTTCTGCGACTGCATAGTGGGCCGCAAAAACGTCTTCTTCTACCAAAAGTTTTCCATTACCTTCCAGCACACTGTTCGTCAACATATAGACTACTTTGGCACTACGAAATCCCGGGTTTTAGGTAAAGTATTTGCGGGGCCTTGCATAAAACCTGTAATAACAACTTCAATTAATGCATATACGTAACCTAAGAGTCAAAATCGGTCAATTTCCATATATAAGCTCGTATACACACTCGTTGCCTCATGTACATGTCTTTCACATCATTCAAATAGTGCAATTAGATCAAATCCTATAGGAAATTTTTCCCCACACAAAGTTAGGCAAGACACTTACTTCAATAAGGCCAATTCAACACTCAAAAATGGCTTTTCCTTTAAAATTTGCCTCCGCACGACTCAAATATAATAAAAATGACTTAAATATACCAATAATGCAAGATAAACCATTTTCGATAAATAAAGTCATGATCTTTACACAATTTTTCAAAAGTCAACAAAAGTCAATCCCGGGTTTGCTTTCAATATCCCCACAAGTCCATATTTGTGTTTTCTTTAAAATTCGAGTCCAATTCGACTCTTAAATCTCAAATTTTTATTTTTCAAAACATAGACAAAATTTCCCAAAATTCTCTTCAAATTCCATGGATAAGAGGATAAATCTGATAAATAATCATGTAATACAATTGAAAATTGATTAAAATCACTTACCCAATAGTTGTATGTGAAAATCCCTTCTCAAAATCGTCTTCTACCGAGTCTGGGGTTCTACAAATTTGATAAATGAAGCTAAGTACTGACATGTCACCCTTTTGTTCAATTGCAGAAGTTGCAAATGCCACTAAGGGTTCGCAATTATGAGGGTTATCGCAAAAGCGTACCCTGTCAGCCCTCACAGATATCACATTTGTGACATAGTGCTCCGTAATTGTGATGTCAGCTTCTTCACAAATGCAACCATGTTGTTGCAAATGCGACTAGACCATGACCAATGCTGAATTTCCTAATGCGATAAGGGCGTCGCATTTGCAATATCTAAACCTCCCATGCCCTCTTCGAAATTGTGATGCTGGTGCTCGCCAGCACACCAAAAACCTGGAACAAGTTCAATCCAATTCAAAACATGTCTGAAACTCACCTGAGCCCTCGGGGCTACATACAAAATATCCATACAAGTCAAAAAATATCATACAAACTCGCTTGCGCGATCAAAACACCAAAATAACATCCCGGACTACGAATCGAACATCAAAATACATGAAATTTTCTCAATGAACTCAAGGATCACTAGAATCACAATCCAGCATCCGATTCTTATCAAATTAACTCGGAATCTGCAAACAAGTTCCAAATGACAAAATGGACTTATTCCATGTCCCGAAAAAAAAAATCCAAACCCGATAGCCATAAAGTCAACCTACGATCAAACTTAAGGAATTTCTAAACCTTCAAATTCCCAACTTTCGGCAAAACAAGCCAAACTAAGCTAGGAACCTCCGAATTCAATTCCGAGATTAGACCTAAGTCCAAAATCACCATCCATGCCTAATGGAACCGTCAAAACTCCGATCCAAGATCCAAAATGCAAAATTCAAACTTGGTTGACTCTTTCAACTTGAAGCTAAAATGATAATCATTCTTCCAAATAAATTTTGAGCCGCTCGAAAATCGAAACCAACCATACACGCAAGTCATAATACATAATATGAAGCAACGCAAGACCTTAAACCACTGAACTGCATACAAATTCTCAAAATGACCGATCAGATTGTTACAAGCAAACTTCTTTCTTTTCCTTGTTACTGAAGCATGGAAAAAGTAGTGTTATGGTCTCCCTCCTTTGCCCATTTCTAATAGCTTTCTGTCTCCAATAGGTCCCTTGAAGATTCAGCATCTTGGTTAACCTTGCCTTCTTCTCATGTAGGTCAATTCTCAGTTGTTCAATATTCAAGATAGGTATTGTTCCTTCAGTTGCTCTGCTTCCTTTTTCATATTCTTCATATCAACTACAAATAATTTAGACTAGGTTGACAACGTTTTACTGATTGGATGCAATACTGAATAGTAGAGGGGCATATATACGCTCAAATTATACCTATATAAATGGTGTAAGGTGGTCGATGTCAAATATAATAACCCAACTAGGTTGGGGTCGAATCCCACAGGGAATATGCTTGAAAAGGTTACTTGAATAGTGGGTCACTTGACTAAAGACGTAATTCTACTCCGTTAGTTTGGAATGAGTTTGTTAATCGTGAATTGTTAAGAGAATTGATTAATTGGATTAAGAAACCAAGGTTGTGTTCCTTTCTATTGAATGTGATGCTATCGGTGTTAGTATGATATATTTCTAATGGGACGTCCTTTGATATGCAAATTGTTCCAAATTGACTACAAAATATTTTCCACTAGTTAGGTGGTATTTCCTCTTTATGATTTTCTAAAATATAAGAGTGATAATTAAAAGCAACAATTTATGCCAAGTGGAACCCACTTATTCCTAAGCGATTCTATTAAACAAGGTCTAAAGCCTTGAGTTCTTGCTATTCAATTCTATCAAACCCTAACCCATTTTTCCAAGTGAAAGATAAAGTAAATTGGCACTAGTTAATATTTGCAACCATCCACCATAATGAAACATAAGAAATGAATAAAAATCGACCACCAATTATATATATATATATATATATATATATATATATGTATGTATATATATTCAATGGTAAACACCGATTAACATTACACCCATTTAGGGTCCACAATCTTAGTATTTAAAGTTAGCTACTTATACTAAAATACAATAACAAAGTATTAAAGAAAGTCATAAAAGATTACAATGAAGACAAAGTCTTGGATTCTATCCAAAAAGCTCCAAAACAAGTGGTGTATTCAATGCTCTCAATGTAGGACCTTTCTCTGGCAAGATGTCCCATAAAGATCCTAGTTATTCTATTTATAATGGACTAAAAGTCACTGACAAAATTTGACAAAAAATAGCCCTTTAGGTTAGTTTGCGTTCGTAAAATGGACTGCGGAAGTGATTCGCGGTCCAGACAATCATTTTAATGGTACATATCTCATCTTCAGCACTTCAAGATTTTCATTGCATATCAGTTATGCGGTCCGCAAACTGATGCCCCAGTACGCATAATGGATCGCATAATCGTCACTTCGGATTACTAGGAATTCCTCTTGCATTTGTGCGGCAATTATGTGGTCCGCACAATCGTTATGTGATTCCATATCGGACCACATATTTGACTCTTAAAGTTGGGCAAGTCAAATTACATCTGCAATAGAAATGTGGTTCGCCCATTAATTCTGCGATTGCATATCTATCGCAAATCCGCTTTCTTCATGGTTTTTGACATTTATTTTCATATTCTTGGCTCTTCAAGTTCGGTTCCTACAAAACAACATAATTACATAAAAAAAGACTCAAAAAGTTTTAAAAGGTAAGATAAAGTCTATTAAATTAGTATGAAAAGTGTTGCATTTCTATGGCACATCAACACCCCCAACTTAAACTCTTGCTTGTCCTCAAGCAACTAAAGAGCTACCATACTAGGGACTATTTTACTTCTAATTGTTCACAAAACATTAATGATTATAGATGGTTCTAACTTTTAGCTAACAAACATGTGACTTCCATTATTTACCCTTCAGCAAAGACAAAAATTATTTAGCTGTTCAAGTAATCAAGTTGTGAGCTTCGAGCCTCAACAACAGTGAGAAAGTGCTATTAATATCTAGGTAAGCAGTTGCATCCTACTTCAAGAACCTACGTTCTGCTAACTCTTGCAATTCACGCGTCCTTGCAACAAAGAAAATCCGCAACTCAACAGATACAAATATGTATAAGAGATACAATCAAAACTCTCGCACTCAGAAAGAAAGCTAAGTACTACAAGTATTAGTCCATATGCTTGCTCTTATTTTAACTCGTTGCTAACTCAGGAATAGTTGGTTGTTGATCAAAAAGGACATTTCACAGTTTGTAGTGTAGGCTTGGGGAAGGGTTGGATGAATATCTGGGAAATTAGTGACTAAACCCTCCTGAACGCTACACAGATTCTTTCTTGAATAGCACACATTGCCCTAATTGATATCTAATTGCTACTATCAACCCACCTTGTAGTTCATAACCACCCCCTAGTTGCTTGTCTTACCACGTTTACTCAACACTCCATTTTCTCTTCTTTAATTTTTTTAGAAGATTGAGTATTTCATGGTTTAGGATGATGTGGATCTTTTGGTTTAAAGTACGTTGGCTCTCAACTTAGCCGCTCGCTTCACACGACACAACCTTGAAAGATTAGCCTTTACACACGATACAATCCTCTATTGTTTCCCGATTGATACCGACACCCCAAACTTAGGCTTAAAGCCTCATTCCTAACATTCAAGGAGGGACGAGTTCAAAAGAGGGAGTAATTTCACATAAAGGGGTAACGGTTTGTAACGTGGTAGCCAAAGGAAAGGTTAAAAGGCTCAACAGAGGACAACTAGGGTAATAGCTAAACAAGGGAGGTCAATTTGGCCGAGAATTAGTTAGCAATCATAAGGATGGCCAAAGATCATATCCACAAGCAATCATCAACCTTAGATTCACATTGAGGAACCAACCGGGCAAGTTCTAGACAGTACAAGTTAAGCACATGCATTATTCACAAATTCTCACCACTTATGATGGATGAAATGCTCGACGTGGAAAATTTTTAGCCCTCAAATGAATACAAGGCAACTCAAAGCTTCATCACATGATATTGAGATTCTAAGTAAGCACAAAGTCAAAGAATGAGCCTCGATTTCACAAAAAAGACTATTTATTCAAAAAATTTGAAGGGTACAATTTATTTCACAAAAAATTATCACATGCTTGAATCTAGAACAAAATCACCAAACAAGTCAAACGTTTCATGATTACGGCCGTGGTTTTACTATTACACCCTTGGAAAAGAACCCGACAAAGAAAAACAAAGGGGAATTCATCACTATCTACACTATCAAGACTAATATCTATGTACAATTTGCAATAGTTTTCTTGCTACCCCACCCCCAACATAGAATCATGCATTGTCTCCAATGTACTGAAAAAGTAAGAGTAAAGTTTAGGGGCTTCCTGGAGCGCACTAAGCACTTGGAGGGGATGGACTGTCTGATGCGGGCGTGGGGCCGGTCATTGAAATTGGACGGTCAGTAGGGTGAACCTCCTGCCCGGATAGTTGTGTCCGGGACCAAGGTAGTGGGCTCCTCAAGCTGCAGAGGCAGATCTTGGAACTGAGAGCTGCTGGCCTCACCCGGTGATGGCTTTGTGGTAGTGGTGGTGGCCATGGAAGCCATGTCCTCAAGGGAATGTGCAATAGCCCTCTGCATGTCTGCCTCCTCATCAACCTATTCTTCTGTAGAGGCAACCTATTTACCTTTGTTAGTCATTTGATCATTGACCTCCTCAACTACTTGCTTTTCGTCTGTCTCCTCACGAGACTCTATTGATTTTTACTCTAAATGGTCATTAGTGTGTGCAGAAGGCCCTGGAGCCTATGAGATGCCAGTACCATGTTCCTCTTCTGCTGAGAGGAGGTTTGTGAAGTCGAAAGGAAGGTACGGTGCTCGGGAGGTGCCAGTGCCATGCTCCTCCTCTACCGGGAGAAGGCTCGTGAGGTCAAACTCCAATATCTGCATTTGATGCATCTCCAACTTGAGATTGACAACATCTTTTTTACTTGGAGTTGATCCTCCAGGTCGCTCAGCCTTCCCCATCTCCAGGTCGCTCAACCTTCTCAAGGCGAGCTTCAAATATTTGGAGTTGATCATCATATGATTGATGTTTCTTTTTAAGATAACTCACTGAGTCTTGGAGTGGTGCCAATGCTTGCCTTTGAGTAGTGAAGATCTTTCGCAAGCTTGTCTACTTTGGCATTAGTGTGCTGTGCTAGTAGACCCAACTTGGAGATGGAAGGCAGTAGCAGTGGCCGACCTGGGTGTTGTGGCTAGCCTGGGGGTGGAAGTGGAAGTGGTAGGTGCTGAAGAGGTGGCAAGTACTGAAGAAGTGGCAGGTACTTCTGAAGTGGATGAGGCCGTGGGGGAACCTCTGTGTCTTCACACAAAGTAGTGATAAGGCACTGAAAGGGGAGTGAATTTTGCCCTTGGTTTTTCCGGACGCCAATCTCAAAGTATATGAGCTGCACCAAATCAGTCTTGAAACCCGACATGGTTGAAGCAACTAGGATCGCCTTGTCTAGACTGATGTCAGTCTCATTTCTTGTTGGCTGTATGCGAGATTAGATAAAACTTAGACAATACCGACTTTCTTGGGTGAGATCTCTCTTTTGAATCTTCTTGCCCGGTTCAAACTAGGCTGTAGTCTCCTGAGCTATGACAAAGGCTACCCAAGCACACTCATCTTCCTTATTTGCCAATCTTTGCATCATATTATGTCGTGCCTCCTTCCGAAATCTCGAAATAGACTTCATTTACCGATTTGGGGCCATAAGATACCACAACTCCTTTGGTTGTGATAGAGGTCAAGTAAGCACAACGCCTCGCTTGCTTCTTAGTCATTGAGGTAGCATATGGAGCATAGAATGTCCTAACAAGTGTCTTGTTGAATTCCCCCCGGAGGCTCGGTAAAGAACTTTGATCCCCTCTTATCGATGTTCTCTAGTGTATGCAGGAAATTCTCTCTAAGTCCGTTCACACTTAGCTGCTTTACTTTGAGGATATTCTTATTTTCCAATGGCTCTTTGTATTTAATCCAGGATTTGGTGATTCTAAACCTGAGTGTATCCTCAACATTCTTTCTTCGTACTTTTGTGCGGTGTTCAACTAGTGGCACTGGTTCAAGTTGTTCTCTCTCCTCTTCAGACTGGGAGATAGACTTAGATGAAGTGACATATGTGCCAGGCTTTTTGCGTTGGGCTGCTGTGATGTCGGACCTATATCTTAAGCTTGTCTTTTTCCTGTTGTGGTGGGTGCTGTAGATTCTTGAGTTTTCTTTGGTGCCACTCCTGCCAACGGAAGTGAAGTGAGCATGTGGTAGAACAATCATAGAACATGAAAAATAAATGAAGGGAAAATACATTATGCAGACAGCTTATGTGATCACAGAACAAATCTTCGAACAAAGAAATGCACCGCAGAATGTACAATGCAATGGTCAACAGATTATGCAGACCGTAGAAATAGTTGTAGAACTAATCTGCGATTGTATAATGAACACAGATTCAACTTCAAAATAGTCATGCACCTATTGACATCTATGATGAATTTGTGGTCCACATACCAGCTTCACGACTACATAATTCACCGTAGAGTCACCACCCCACAAGCACACAATTTGCCTTAGATATGCAATGATTTTGCAGATCGCGAATCAGTCATGCGGTGCCACAAAAGTCATCTTCTTCACTTATATACTACACACAGGAAACCATTGGACATTCATTCTACCTATACTACATAGACACGGTAGGATTTCACAAAATGTACACACAACAACCAGCATATTATCAATTTCAAGTTCTACCCATGAACAACAATTGTGCATTATCAAGAATCACTACAACCAATAACACAAATTAGTAACCATAGCCCTATCCCCATGATTTTGACTAGCAATTTCCCCCCCCCCCCCACTGATCACCCATCACATGGAAACATTGAGAAGAAACCCCAACGAGGGGTTCTCAGTAAATCACAAAGAACAGGTAGGAATAATGGGGATTATGGATTGGGGGAAAACTTTCGTAAGTAAATACAAAATCAACAAGAGT
>MCJB01050321.1:35390-55957 GCA_002018475.1 Nicotiana obtusifolia
GGGGGGGGGGGAGAGAATTTCTTACCAGAATTGTTGATGAGAGTAAAACCTTGTTGATTGTACACTGGTGGGAACGCGTTCTCAACGTGGATTGTGTTGTGTCCAAGATTTTATTTGTCTTTTTTTTTCTTTTGTTTTCTTTCGTTCAGAATTAGGGTGTGAGAGTCAGAAGTGGGAAAGTGACCAAAAGGGGGGGGGGGATGTTTTAATACATGTGCATTCTATGGTACATTTACCATCGTGAAACAATATTTAGGGTTGCAGAAGCGTTATCCGATGATATATTACCTGGGATATGTGTGGTCAATGTGCTGTCGCATCTGCGCTTACAGAACCGTTATGCTGTCCGCGAAAGTTGGCCTTCCAGTACATTTTGAGTGACTTGTTTTTAGGAAGGTCTAATTATGTTTGCAGTCAGTATGCTGTCCACGAAACTATTATGCAGTCGCATTTGTGGCTGCAGAAATACATCTAAAGCTCAGTTAACTTTTCTTCGCTTTCCCTTTGCCTCTGTATCCTATTTCTTTGCATTTTGAGCACCCTGCACTAAAACACACACATCAAAATTTTCAACAAAGACAAATAAAACTACAATGAAATAAATCTAACCAAAAACATTTCCACACATGTGTTTCCTCCCAAGAAGCGCCTGATTTAACATCGCGGCACAATGATGTTATCCTTTTTTGGCTAATCTGTTGTTAAGGTTGTTACAGGACCATCTTTGAGTTTAAATTTTTCCACCAACTGCCTTTCTCCAATGGTTCCAAGGTAGTGCTTCACCTATTGGCCATTTACTTTGAAGGTTCGAGTCCCATCCTCGGGCTCTAATTCAAAGACGCCAAAGGGAAACACGCAAACAACATTGAATGGGCCAGACAGTTTAGACTTACGTTTGCCCGAAAAAAACTTCAACCTTGAGTTAAAAAGCAAGACCAAGTCGCCGAATTTGAATTCCTGCTTCAAGATCTTCTTATTGTGAACAAACTTCATCCTTTATTTATACATGGCTGCATTCTCATAGGCTTGGAAAGGAACTCATCCATCTCATTGAGTTGTGTCATCTTCAGATTAATAGCTTCGGCCCAGTCAATATTTAACATTTTCAACACCCAAATGGCTTTTTGTTCTAGCTCCACTAGCAAGTGACATGACTTACCAAAAACCAACCAGTAAGGTGAGGTTCCAATGGGTGTTTTGAATACGGTGCGATAAGCCCATACAATGTCATCTAGCTTTCTTGACCAATCAGTCCTATTTGCATTAACAACTTTTGCTAGAATGTTCTTGATTCTCAGTTGGAGACTTCAACTTGACCACTTGATTGAGGATGAGGAGGGGTGGCCACATGTTCTTAACTCCATATTTCTCGAGCAACCTCGCAAAGGCTTTGTTGCAAAAGTGAGAACCACCATCACAAAGGAGGCCCATGGGATTCAAAACCGAGTAAATATGTTCTTCTTCAAGAAGGCGTTTACACTCCTTGCCTCATTTGTTTTCAAGGCAACTGCTTCAACCAATTTTGAAATATAGTCCACTGCTACCAAGATATAAGTCATATCGTATGAGCTCACAAAGGGACCCATGAGAACGATCCCCCACATCAAAGATCTCTACCTCCGTCACAATAGTCATAGGAATCTTATGCCTTCATGGAATTGACCCTTGTCTTTGACATTGATAACATCCATTGACCATTAGATTGCGTCTTGGTATATCGATGGCCAATAGTAGCTACATTCAAGCACTTCCGTCGCCGTACGATTTCCACCGTGGTGACCCCCAACTGGAGAGTCATGACATGATTTGAGAATTGGCATCAACTCATCTTTTGGAACACAACGCCGGATGATGTTGTCTGCGCATATCCGGAAAAAAGGGTTCCTAATAGTATTTCCTACAATCCCTCAAGAACCTTTTCCTTTGATAAGCATCCTATTCGTCGGGGATAAGGACACTAACCAAGAAGTTAGCTATATCAGCATACCAAGGAGTGGAAGTGCTAGATATTGCCAAAAGTTGTTCATCTGGGAAGGCGTCATTGATTTCAAGATCTCCCTTTGATGTCCCTGCCTCTTTAAGGGTAGATAAGTGATCTGCGATTTGATTTTCTGTTCCTTTCCGATCTTTGACTTTATAGTCAAATTCTTGTAACAAAAGGACCCACCTAATCAATCTTGGTTTGGCATCTTTCTTTGCTATAAGGTAGTTTAGGGAATTATGATCGGAAGAGACTATCACCTTGGATCCCAACAAATAGGCCCAACATTTTTAAAAAGCATAGACAATGCCAAGCCGTTCTTGCTTAGTCATGGTGTAATTCATTTGCGTTCCATTGAGTTTATTGCTTGCATAGTAGATAGGGTGAAGAATCTTGTTGTGCCTTTGAACAAGCACTGTCTCAATAGCCACACAACTGACATCACATATAAGCTTAAATGGAAGAGACCAATCGGGTGTGACAATAATAGGTGTTGTGGTGAGCCTTGCCTTCAATTCCTCAAAATCCTTGAGGCACTTCTCATCAAACACAAATTTAGCATCCATTTCAAGGATTTTGCACATCAGGCTTGCAATCTTTAAGAAGTCTTTGATAAATCGCCGACAGAAACCAGCATGCCCCATAAAGCTTCAAACACCTTTGACCGATGTGGGAAGAGAATCTTGGATCGATCAACCTCTATGTATTGCTTGGAAATTTTGTGGCCAAGAACAATACCTTCATTCACTATGAAGTGACATTTTCCCCAATTGAGCACAAGGTTGGTCTCCTCACATCTTTTGAGTACTTGCATAAGACTATCAAGGCAATGTTCGAAGGAATCACCAAATACTAAGAAGTCATCCATGAATACCTCCAAGTAATCCTTCACCATGTCCGAGAAAATCGACATCATGCACCATTGAAAGCTAGTCGAGGCATTGCATCACCCAAATGGCATTCAGCTAAAAGCAAAGGTCCCGTAAGGACAAGGGAATATTGTCTTCTCTTGGTCTTCCAAGGCTATGTTGATTTAGTTGTAGCCGGAGTAACCATCCAAGAAGATATAAAACGACCTTCCTGCTGGCCGATCAACCATTTGACCAATAAAAGGCATAGGGAAATGGTCTTTACAAGTAGCAGTATTGAGCTTCCGATAGTCCATGAAAAGTCTCAACCCGGTTACCTTCCTTGTTGGAATGAGTTCATTTTTGTCATTTTGAATCACGGTAATGCCTCCCTTCTTTGGCACACATTGCACCGGACTCACCCAAGGACTGTCTGCAATGGGGTTAACAACCCCAGTGTCCAACCATTATATAATTTTCTTCTTCACCACTTCTTTCATGAAGGGATTCAACCTCCTTTGATGCTCCACACTAGGTTTGCTATGTTCCTCGAGTTGGATTTTCTGCTCACAAATATCGGCGGGAATCCCTCGGATATCTGCTATTATCCAACCAGTGGCCTGTCTGTGCTCTCTTAAGGTCTCCAATAATTGTGCATCTTGAATATCATTTAACAAAGAGGAAACAATTACGAGCAGAGTTTCATTAGAGCGAAGAAATTTATACCTTAGGTATAGTGGTAGTGGCTTGAGTTCAACTTGTGGCAGCTCAACAATTGAAGGCTTGGCGGAAAGAGTGGCTCTATTATCCAAGTCAAGAAAAAGCTTCTTCGGTGCATAAGTGTATGAACCAAACCCTTCCAATGTGTGCACTGTCTCCACATATGCTTCATGTCCTCACAATCAAAATTCATCATGATCGCCACCAATACCTCACCAAGGCATTCCTCTTCAATCTTTACCTCAACGGTACCTTCTACCACATCAATAACATCAAGTACTGAGATACTCTCATATGCATTTGGGAATTTCATGCCCTTAATTATTTGAAAGGTAACTTCTTCGCCATTAACCCAAAATTTATTATCATTTCTTTTCGAGTCCGTGAGTGCTCTCCCGTTGTAGGGAATGGTCTCCCTAAGATGATAGGGATCTCTTTCTCAACTGCACAATCAAGAATAACAAAGTCGGTTTGGAGGAGGAACTTCCCCACCTTCGAAAGCACATCATCCACTATCCCCACCGGTCACTTCATCAAACGGTTAGCCATTTGCAATCTCATACTCATGGGCCTAGGAATTCCTAATACCGCTTGCTTGTGGATAGAAAGAGGAATTAAGTTGATGCTAGCCCATTATCACAAAACTCTCGTGCAAATTCATGCAATCCAATAGTGTATGGAATGGTGAAAGCCCCCAGATCCTCTTTCTTTTGGACGGAGGTTGTTGAAATGATGGAGGTAATCTGGTGGGTGACACTCACTGTTTCATTCTTGATGGTCTTCTTTTTTGTGATCAAATACTTCAAGCATTTATTAAAATCAGACATCTTTTGAAACGCTTCCACAAATGAAATGTTCACTGATAATTGCTTTAAGATGTTATAGAACTTCTCGAATTTGCTACCATCAACTCTTTTATCTAGTCTTTGAGGATGGAGGGGAAGGTCTAGGAATCGGTGCTAGATGTTTTGGTGTCCCAATTGTGAGTGACATTGATGGGATCAGGCTGCACGCCGCAGAAAGTGTTATTGATTCTTGATGGGATTGGGCTGCACGCCACAGCGTGCATTAGTGATTCATATGTGGATCAGATTGCACGCGGCAATAAGCCATATGGCTATATGTGGTCTGGGTTGCCTGCTGCAACAAGCCTTATGGCTATAAGTGGACTTGGTTGCACGCTGCAATAGGCCTTATGGCTATATGTGGATCAAGTTTCACACCGCAGCAGGCCTTATAGGCTTTATTACTATTGATGGGATCGGGTTGTGCGCCACAACATGCACTGTACAGTGCTGAGTGACTGAGTGTGCTGAGGGATTGAGCATGATGAGTGGGAGTGTGAGATAGTGAGATTGAGTTATATGAGAGTTTGAGTACCTGCGTTCATCACTGTGATGCATTGCATTGACATGTATACTTGACATATAGGCATGGAGATGAATTTCCTCATGCTACACGATTTTGTGACATTCATGACTTCACATGCACATTGACATGTAGGCGTAGAGATGTACTTTCCTCATGCAATCTTAGATCGAAATATTTTATTTGTTGTTGAAAGTTTTAGAGAAAAATCACAGTTTTTTGGTATACTGACTTTTGGTGAAATAGGTGAAATAATTAGGTTTTACTACTATACTTGAGAAGCATGCCCATTTTTCCCTAATTGGGAACTAGCTGAGCATCATATCTCTGAATTATTTCTTGTACCACTTTTATTATATTGTTATGAGCTATTGTTGGCTATTAGTGTTGGACTCTGACCTTTGTCCCAGCTCGCCACTACTTTCAACCTAAGGTTAGGTTTTTTACTTACTGAGTACGTGGGGTCGGTTGTACTCATACTACACTTCTGCACCTTGCATGCAGATTTTGAATGCTGATGTTGAGGTGTCACGCCCCAAACCTGAGGAAGCATGGCCGGCACCCGGTGCCACACTCGGCCCGAGCATACCACTCTGTAACCGTGAACTCTGGAGGGGTAACACTCAACTTAGGCTGATGAGGCCATATTATGAATCGTCTGAAAATAACGTCTTTCTAATCTATGGGGTAAACATACCCAAAAGCTGATATATATAACTGTGCAAGTCGACGAAGCCACCATGAACATCTACTAATATAGAAAATATACAGGACTCATCTACAAGCCTCTAGAGATGATTGTATCATGGTCAGTACAGGGCTTCGACCTACCCATCAAAACTCTATTAAAAAATGGACTCCAAGGTCTAGACCTTGTAACTCCGGAGAATTGGAGCTTACCAACCAAGCTGATGTTTGGCTTTGTCTACTGGGAAGGTCTATCCAACTGTCTATCAGGACATGCAGGCATGAAATGCAGTGTCCCCACCAAAAGGGACGTCAGTATGAAATAATGTACCTGCTATGTAAGGCAACAAAATAACTAAAAGCTTAAACTGATATGATAATATAATAACTGAAAGTAACTAGGAGTTAAAGATAACCTGAAGATATGCTTACCTGTTCATACTGACTCATCTCTCTTAATATAGCAAGTAAAATATTTGTTCGGCCCTATAAGGCTCGGTATATGTAACTGCTCTGCTGTAGTTGGATCGCTCATAGGCGTTCTGCCATACCAGGCTCTATATCTCAGCCATTCTGGGCTTGCTTATAGGCGCTCAGCCATAGTAGGCTCGGTATCTAACTTACCATCTGATCTGAGGTTGCCCAATAGGGGCCTACCCATCAATTATAGCTCGATGGTGGTGAAAATACTGTAATACTGTATATATATATATATATATATATATAGACCCTCTGCTCTCTTGACTAGAAGAAAATAATACTTAAATCAATATAAAGTCCCGATAAGGGAGAATACTATAGCTTATGATACTAGGATAATGTACATAAATTCAGGAATACGAACTTCTCTTTATGCCTCGTTATCAAACACATGTAGTTACAGGATCATGCAAAAATAAAGGAAAGGTATAGCCTTAGCATACCTTAACTCTGTTGAGTCCTTAATACATTCCAAGCAATTCTTTAAACAACTCAACTCAATCTACTACAACATGAGGAGATTCAAAATCGATGCTGAGTAAAGGCTAAGTCCGCAACTTAAACTAGTAGCTCGCTTACGTAAATTTAGGCAGGATCTCCCCTGTAACTAGGCCCTCTCCAATACCATATCCCAAAAAAACAAGAACACAACAATAACAACATGTATGCATCATTTCCAACCTTATCTCCATTACAATATACCACAAAACAGCCCACACACCCTAATTACTTCATACATAAAATGACAACCAAAGTAGCGTCAAATAACCTTAAAAATGTAATGAAAAACGACCATCCAAACATTACTTAACTATGTGGTGTTTATCCACCCCTTTTCTCCTCAAAAACTCCATATAACATCAGCACAAGAGGCCAACACAAGTGGACTACAAAACAGCCGACTAAAAGTGAAATAGATCGAACTCACGACTTCCGATCACCGTCTCGTGAGTTCTAACTATTAGGAAACGAATTTATAAACCTTCTTTGATATTTAAAAGCTTAAATACAGAAATTATGTGTTTTCTTAACTATGAAGTACCTTCCAAAACTCAAACCACAAAGAAAAAGAGAGGCGATATAGCGATACTTACGTCGTAGGGAACGTTCTAATATTATCGCTTCTTTATTTCGTACCTGGGATGTTAATCTTCTTTGAAACCCTTGTAGAGATCTTAAGGGTAAGTTTATGGGGGTTCCCTGGTCGTGTTCTATGAAAATATTAAGAGAAAGACGATTTAAAGCCTATATATATCAACTTTTGAAAATTCAAAGAGGTGCTAGCTTGGCACCCTAGCATTAGCCCTTCTTCCGACGCTTATATCTTTTTATTCGGATGTCGTATGAGCAAACGATTAAGAGTGTTAGAAACTATATTACAAGACCTTCAATTTGATATGTAATATATCCCAAAAAGACCTCATATAACACACGAAATGTATTTCTCAAAAAGCTTTAGTGACACACCTACTTGTCACATATGCAGTCTGCACAGTCTCGTCAAACTGCAAATATTTGTCTACTCCAATGCCGTATCGACAAACGGTTTAATTCATTAGAAACAAGACTCGATGATCTTCAATTTGATATGTGTAACATCACGTAATTCCAAGTATATTGGTAGAAAAGCTCAGCCACTTTTGACCTAATTTTTAGCATATTTATGAATGTAACTTGTGATGACCTTTGCAAACTTTTGTTCCACAACTCGCTTGACTTCAACACATAACACACGACTATGACATGACTAAAATAACTCATAGCATAACCTCCTTATAATTTTAATTACCCTAGTCTCACCCCAAATTAGATTATATAACATTCCTAGCTAGTCAACTTTTGACGAGACTTATTTTCTTCAATTCGTTTAACTTCTAAGACTTCCAACCCTCTTGGTACTTGTTATTCATGATATTAAATATTTTTAACCTTCACGGTAACAATATTAACTTACTTTATGTACTTTCAAAGATGATCTCATTTTTGAGCTTACATCAGTTGACTTACGACGTACTCTCATGTACGAAAACATGGGGTGTAACATGCAGTGCATGTCAGGAGCTGGCATTGAAGGCATACCTGTATTCCGGTCATAGCTTCCTCTTGTTCTTGGTAGCTTTAGAATTATTAATCCGTTCATGTATATTTCGAACAGATGATGTATTTATTTCATACCAGCTTTGTAAACTCTAAATCTTAGAAGCTCATGATTTGTACTACCAGTCCTTGGAAATTCTTTATATAAATGTTCAGTATATTATCATTATTTCTCTCCTCATTTGAATTGGATTGTTATTAGTTGGCTTACCTAGCAGGTCGGGTTAGGTGCCATCACGACTAGATGGATTTTTGGGTCGTGACAAGTTGATATCAGAGCTCTATGTTCATAGGTTCTACGAGTCATGAGAGAGTTATTAGTAGATTCTTGGGGATCGGTATGATGACGTCCATACCTATCTTCGAGAGGCTACAAGGCATTTAGGATAAATTTCTCATATTTCTTCCCTTATCGTCTGGTGTTGATTCAGCTTGAATCCCATCTCTTTGAATTCCTTCCACTCACTGGCGTGCGTATATGAGCGTTTGGTATCAGTTGTGCATCGACGGCTTGCGATTTCCATGGAGGAGGTGCAGGATGTGTTTTTCTGTTTTTATGGTTGTCAAATCTGGAGGACTTGAGGCCATGTTTTGACTGTTTCTTGGGCTCGATGGTTTCAGTTGTGTGAGTATGTGCTTTTGGAATTTTATGTCTGGTGGTGTTCCTATGAATGGGACTAGTGGCTCGATGAGTGGTTGGATGGCTATATTGTGAGTAGAATGTGACTGCGGGAAGTGTTCAGATAGTTTGAATGTGTTGAGAAGAGTTTGCTTGAGATGTGAAAAGGACTATGGGATGCTCGATTTCTGTGGATGTGTCATGCAGTCTTGAGTTATGAAGGTTTTTGAGAAATTCTTTCGTGCCATTTTATTTGTGGACCGAAGTAGATTCGCATGTCTTGTGGACGAGAGTTCAAACTCTTGAAGATTAAGTGATTGCGTAGTTGTTGTGGTTGTTAAAGGCTATAGAGAGATATCAGTTTAAGGCTAAGCAAGTGGGTTATTACATGCGGGGTAATCTATGGATATTTGATCCTTATGATGTTGTGTGGAGGGTTTCTTTTATAACAGTGGGTTATAAATGTTGCGATTTGAGTTTGGACTGGTTGAGAAAGTTGACTTGACTGTCACGAGGATTATTGCGAGCTTAGCAGATGATTTGAGGTGCTATATGGTTTATGTTACATGAGCTTATGAAGGATTTAGTTGAATCTCACTACGGTATTATGGTAGTAATAAAGTATGGTCATTGTGAGTTGTCGAGTGTTTTGATCTATGGTCATGGTTAGATGTTGTATTAGTTTCAGTTTGAGGCATACTTATGGATCGATTATGACTTCTAGAGGCTGGTTTTAAGGATGACTCAAGCAAGAAAAGTTTTGGATACATGGTGTATTACACTTTATGGGTATATGGAAATCATGAAATGATTGAGCTGTCATTCATAAAGGATGTAGTGTGCATGGAGTAGGAATATCCTCGGTTGCGTTAAGGCGGGGTTACTTTTTTCAATTTTGTCGTGCTAATGTGGAACAGATCGGTCGACCCGTTTGGGCGGTGGAGTTGATATTTGAGCAGAGTGGATGAATCTCGAGGAGGTTCTAAAGGGTGTAAGATTCATATGTGGCATTTGAGGATTTTTTAGTATGTGGCTAAGTTCTGAGATTTGCGTTGGATGGTGCCGAGACTTGCCGTATTTTTGTATCACTGTGGATTCTACATTTCAGTATCAGAAAGGTAAAAGGAACAACTTTAGATTCATAGAAGGTCTCTTCAGAGTGTGTGTCTTAGTTGTGGTACTTATGGGGTGCTTAAGAGAGAATACAATGGCTTATGGGCCTTAGGGCAGTGTGGTTTTATGCTAGGATCTCTGGTGGAGAGCTTTGAGTAAGGATCGTGGTGTTCTGGCAAGGAGAAGTGTCATTTTGAGGGTAATTTGGAAGGAACTTGGAGAAATAGGACAGCTTGGTAGTAGGTTGGATCAGCACGGTAATGGATATGATCGGTCTTTTGGGTACTTATGATGTGGTGAGTTTCTATAGGTGTTTTGTGGCAATACTCTTGGGTTTGGCAACCCGCGTGGCTTGGTTGTGTTAGAGAGATTCAATTCTGATGTCTTAATTATGTGTGACTGGGTTTCAGAGAGTTCTCAATGGTTTCTACCATGATTTGAGATAGATATTTCCTACTGGTGTGAGGAGCATGTTGTGTATTGTGATTTTCTCCTAGGAGAGATCAAATGGAAGGTTTCTGGCTAACCGGGTATTTATTGTGCTTGTGACCAAGAGTTGATTATGAGATCCTCGTACTTTTCATATAATGGCATGATAGATGCGATATGTTGTTTGGGATTGAGATTTGCATGTGCAATGTCACAATTCAGTTTTGAAGGGATGGTCATGAATTCTTGATAGCACGGACAGTTTTCGGTGGTTCTATGAATTCTATAACTACATGGTAATGCCCGAGAAGGGTGCGCATTTCAAAAGACGCACTGTGTTTTGACTTACGGATGCTTCATTGGTATTGCGGTACTCGCCTAATTGATTGACTGCCGATGTTCATATTTTGCTATATGGAACGAAAGAATTGTAGAATTTTTCCTCGTGGGATGATCGTGTATCAGAGATGTTTTAGACATTCTGGTGGTGGAGTTGGCATCAGATATGGTGATTCGTGTGTTCTATGCATTTGGAGACCGGGAGTTCTCAGAAGCAGATTGTTTCGTTGCGGACTGTGAAGATGTGGTCAAGGTTAACCAGACGATGGTACGTATTATGATTAAATCCTTGTGGACTGCTAGAGGGCTATTTATCCATTTAGGGTTGAACGGATTTGACTTAGGGCCCATTTATAGGACCGAGAGGGATGTGCATTCTACATCGGGTCAGACTTGCTGACTCAGAACTGTTAGTGTTGAAAGATGTGTCATTCACTTAGAGTTGAACTTGTTCGTGTTCTGATATGTTCTATGTGTTACTCTTCTATGCTATGAGGGGTTGTGATTTTTTGGTTATATGCACACCCGATGCGGTTCTATTTGGGCCTTGTAGCGGAATTTGAGCGAGATGGTTATAACGGTGTTGAATGGTTGATTGTGCCTTGGTTACATTATCTCCAGGCTGTGGCATATTATTTGCTTCTTCATGGTTATCGTCATCACTTCGTGTATTTGATGCTGAATTACGTGTAGTCATTGATTTTGAGCATGGTGGCTTGAGATATTTCATCTGGACTAGTGTTTTGATGGGCTACGCAAGGCAGCAGGGCTATGTTGGGATATGATCCTTTGTGTTAGTGTTACACCCCATGTTTTCATACGTAAGAGTGCATTGTAAGTCAATTGATGCAAGATCATAAATAAAATCATCTATGAAAAGTTTATAAAGTTAGTTAATCATGTTAATTTGGAGGTTACAAATAATTAAGAACATGAATACCAAGTACCAAGAGGGTTTGAAGGCTTAGAAGCTAAACTAATTGAAGAAAATATGTTTCACCAAAAGTCGACATGTTGGGAATGTTATAACATGTATTTTTGGGGTGCGACTAGGGTTCTTAACATTATAAGGAGATTATGTTATGAGTTATTTCAGTAGTATGATAGTTGTGTGTTATGTTTCGAAGTCAAGCGATTTGTGGAACAAAAGTTGGAAAAGGTCATCACAAGTTGCATTCATAAATGTGTTGAAACTTATGTCAAATGTAGCTGAGCTTTTCTCCCAAAATACTTTGATTTATGGGATGATCTACCTACCAAATTGAAGATCTATGAGCCTAGTTTGTAACACATTAAACCGTTCATTGATACGACATAGTAGTAGAGATATATTCTCATTTTCGCGAGACCGCGCAAGCAGCTCTCAATGGGACCCACTTAGGCGATGGACGAACCTTGAACATTTTAAAGGGCTTGGACGGCTTATTTATTGTCATTTTCGACCAAGGACATTTCCCAAACCCTCTCAACATCTCTCTAACAGTTCTCAAGGGTTCCAAGTCGAATCCAATGGTGTGTCACCTAAAACTAACCTCATAAGTTAGCCTAAGTGAAGAAGAGAGTCTCTATGGTGTTGTGATGTGATTAAGGGTTCTTATAAGCTAAGGGAAGCTTTGGTTTGAGGTTTATAGATTATTTAGGGTATGTATAACACCCTATTTCTTGGGATTAATCTTATCAATGTGTTGGTTAAGTTATTTGGATGAAGAATTATAAGATAGAACTTGATGTTGCATAAGAAATTGTTGTATGTTATTGGACTATTTTGGAGTTGTATATATGACTTCATATGGCTGTAAATCATGGGGAATAGCTTGGCTATGATGTTCTTATTGTTGTTATGCTTTTCAATATGTTGTGTATGTTGATGATGTTGTAAATAGGAGAAGATGCAACCACACAATACCTAGAAGTTGTTCATGCCGTTGTTTTATCTTGTGGGGTTGGTTGAAGGATATAAGGTTGGAATGTCATGTCAATATTCATGTGTATATGCTTGAACTATTGTTGCTGTTGTAACTACAGGGGAGATGGGAATAAGAGTTGGGTTTGGTTCCAATCCAAGCTTGCGGCTCGTTGCGTTCAATAACAGTTTTGTCTGTGACGTTTGTGCACTTGTTGTTGTGTTGATTGATTGGTGTTGTCGGGCTGTTGTTATATTGTATTGGAGAAGGCCCTTGTTACAGGGGATATGCTATCCAAATTTACATAAATGAGCTACTAGCTTAAGTTACGGACTGAGCCTTTACTCAGCACCGATTTTGAATCTCCTTATGCAATGGTAGACTGAGTGGAGTTGTTTGAAGAGTTGCTTGAAAGCTATTAAGGACTCAACAAGGTTACGTTATGTTAAGGTTAACGTTATGTTAAGGTTACACCTTTCCTTCATTTTGGCATGATCTCGTACCTATATGTATTTGATAATGAGACATAAAGAGATGTTTGTATTCCTGAATTTATTCGTATTATCCTAGTTGCATAAGTTACAATATTCTCCCTTATTGTGACTTTCTATTCAGTTAAGTATCGTCTTCTTTCAGCCAAGAGAGCATAGAGTCTATATATATCTAGTATTACAATATTTTCACCACCAACGAGCTATAATCAGTGGGCTGGCCCCTATCGGGCAACCTTGGATCAGATGGTAAGTCATATTCCGATCCTACTATGGCAGAACGCATATGAGCAAGCCCAGAATGGCTGAGATACAGAGTCTAGTATAGCCGAGCACCTATGAGCGAGCCTACTACAGCGAAGTAGTTATATGTACCGAGTCTTATAGGGCCGGACAACTATTTTATTTACTATATTGAGAGAGTTGAGTCAGTATCAATAGGTAAGCATATCTTCAGATCATCTTTGACTCCCAGTTACTTTCAGTTATTATATTACAAGTTCAGTTTCATCTTTTAGTTATTTTGTTGCCTTACATACTTGGTACGTTATTTCGTGCTGACATCCTTTTTGCTGGGGATGCTGCATTTCATGCCTGTAGGACTTGATAGACAGCTGGATAGACCTTTCCAGCAAACAGAGTCAAACATCATCGGAAGAACAATATCGGAAGTCGGCTTAGGGTTTGGGGCATGGCAAACTTGGTATCAGAGCAGTTCTATCATAGGGAATCTACGAGCCATGTCTAGTAGAGCCTGTTTTATAGTTGTGTTGTGCACCACATTATATAAACACGAAGCTACAAGACATTTAGGAGTTTATTACCCTTCTTTTAAATCCAAATCGTGCTATAGAGCTAAGTTATAAGAGATCGAGCCAAGACTTATGTTTGCTAACGATATAGATATGCTTTCAGTTAGAAAATTTTACAGCTAGCCAGAGGGATAATATAGCAACAAGTAACGGCACTAATAGAGAGAGAGAGTTCTTGACTACGTGGCCCTCTTTGAGGCCCTATCAGATCGTGCATACAGGATGTGCAAATTTCCAGCTTAAGACCCTAAGAAGGGAATATGAAATACACCCCGTGAATTACAGGCCATGGGAGTATCATAAGGTAAAAGTTTAAGTTTCAACATGTAGTTGAAGCAAGGTGAAGGAGGGTATGAGGTATCATGTTAGTGAAGATTATCAATATTTACAATTCAGGCAGAGAAATACAAGTACTCTGAGTTTACTTCAACAATAATAAAGGTATGTACAATCGGCCACACCCATCTTAGTTATGCCCAATGGAAGCTAACAGATATAATTTAAGAGAATGATGGGATATTAGGATCCAGCTGGGGATGGAGTAACCCAAAATTCTGGAATGAGCCAGGGGAGCTAAAAGCGAAAAAATGTTTCATTGAAGTTTTCAGAATAATGTGATAGACAGAAATATTAACAGGAGAATAAGAAGAGAGTAAATGAAGCATTACAAGTAAGATATGATAAATAGGTGATAATGGTAAATCAAAATATGACAAGATGATCTATAGTCAAGTGAAGGAAAAGACAAGAGGTGATAGGCCTTGAGACATTAAGAGAGTATAAGCTGGTGACTCCCACGTGATTACCAACAAGCTAAGTTAGACCCCGGGAGTAATAAAAATTAGTATGGCCTAGTAAACAAGATGAAACCGAACATGATTTAGGGACCGAATAATTTGATAATAGTCATCATCCTGAGAATTTCAGAGATCGCATTTCGACAATGATAGAATGGACAACGGAAGAATAATAAATAAAGGTCATGCAGGAAGACACTTCCATAAAGCAAGCACTGTGAGTAGAGTTAAGCTTAATGAACTAAGTGTGCCAATTACACTAGATGTCACCCTCGTACGTTAAAAATTCAGTTATCCCTGCTAGAGAGGGGTTACCGCAAGGCGAGTAAGAGTCAATGAAGACGTGAAAAGACGCCAAGGATGAAGAGTGAAAACATATATAGGTAAATCTTCATAGCATTAAATGCTAGTACTCCTCTAATGGGGGAAGATGGTGTGATATGGTATTAAGTCGGAGTTATGTAGTTCAAGTAGCTATGGAATAGTAAAGGAAAGAATACGGTAAAAAGGCAAAAGGAATGAGAATGCATTTTATTCAGATCCTACAGAGATGTTACGACTCCAGAACATTATTCAAGCACGATGCTGGGGAGAGGTAGTAAGGGTTCCCGACCAGGATGTTATTGATAAATAAACGTGAATGGACACTTGATACATTAGGAGCCAGTGCGAAAGGCAAGGTAAGATAAAAGACATAACCTAAGAGAGGTTACACAAAATATAGATATGAGCATGGACTGACGAGTTGTTAGTAGTTGATCCAGGAAGAGCCTAGTTATGGCTAGACAAGAGGTCTCAGATAAGTCAGCAAATCATGCAAGATAAAAGTAGTGAAACCCAGCACAGGAAATTCAGCCTCACAGATATGACATCGTAATCCTTGAGAAATATTCAGACATGAGTTGGGGTAGTTAAAGGTATTGTATAAGTATTACAGAAAAAAAAAGAGTGCCACTGGGGAGATAGTCAAAATTTTAGTCCAAAAGTAACCTACGAGCACAAGGGCGTAAAGGCAAGTAATTAAGGATAATTATAGGCGAGTAAGTACATTAAAAATTTCGTCGGGTATACGATGTAAAAAGCTCCTAGATTTACATAAGTCAGAGCGTCTTCCCTGAGTGCTACAATGAAAGACTAGCTGAGGAAATATAAAGGCTTCAACATAAGCATAATGACCTAAATAAGAAATGATCTAGTAATAACAGTCTCACTAAGACATTTTATGCATTCTAAAACAAAGTGGCACCTGTCGTGATTAAGGAACGGGAAGTAAAATCAAAAATAATATTCGAGATCATATGAGTTGCACGAAATTCAAATAGGTGAGGGCACTAAGATAAGCCAAGTATTCATGCAACAAGTGGCATAATGGCCAAGAAAAGTAATTGCTTACTTTTGAAGAAAGCTGAGAAGGAACGAAAAGAATTATTCGATCAATGACCCAGGAGAGTTAGTTAGATTATGAACGCACTTAAGAATTCAGACCATTATCCATGCAGCATATATGTTGACATTCCTACAGCAATCAGAGACTTTGGTATAAGTTAAAAGAAAGAATTGAGTCCACCTCACATACAAAGGCTTGAATTGCTTGAAGATTATATTATGGATGTTCCATAGCGCTCACGAAAGGCGAAAGCAATAGCTAATACCTTGAGCCCCAGATCGGAACATAGCTTAAGCCTACTTAAAGGCTGATAGAGAAAAGGAAACTAAAGAGTTACATCAGCTAAGTAAATTAAGGGTCTGATTAGTACAACAGCCATATTCTATAATGGCTCTATAATAAAGCCAGTTGGAAAAGTACCAACCTCATAAGGAGTAAGTATGAAGCTCTCACCAGATTGTGTATGCACTAGAGGCGCAAGTATCAGTAGAGCTTCAAGTTGTGGACGTGAATTCCACCTATGTGGCAGGAAGATTATGAGAACGACACAAGATATAATGCAAGATTTAAAGATGAGAAAGGTAAAGGTAAAGAAGGTAGAGATACTAAAGTGCATAAGGTTGTGAATAGTCCATACTTCAGATAGAGGGATAGAAGCGCCATGATTCAATATCCACAAATGATAGTGGTGTCATCACTGATATATCTTCTAACCTATGGTTTTAATGTACCGAGTGGCCTAGTTAACAGACTAAGGAAGAGTTTGAGACGATGTGATGTCTCGCTTGATGTTCCAGAATAATATAAGGAAATCTATAGTTCTAGCAAGTTAAAGGAAGGTCGCGAGTAGTGTAAATAGATATGTGTAGGTCGCAAGCTAAAGTATGGTAGGGTGGCAAGGTTTTAGGTAGATAGGAATAAGGGTAAGAAAGGTGAGTAAGAAGGTGACGAGAATAAGTAAGTCCTCGGGATTAAACCCATATAAACAAGAGAGTTGATGGTTTCTGTAAGTTATAAAAAGCACAGTATAGCTTGAATGAACTCAGAGGAGCTTAAGACTAGGGGCATTTAGAAAAGATGGAATGCTGCCCTGGTAGTAGAATGAGAGTGTAATTGTGATAAGTGATAAGAGGATGACAATTAAGCCTTTGATTGAGTAATAATTCAAAGAGAAGTCATTTCATGAGTTGCATGAGATTTGAATACCCCTATAAGATGAATCACATTGGGATGCTATAACATATGGTTATTGAAGTTTAGTATCATTCCTAGGTGGATCAGGCAAATAACAGCAGATGTTCCCGATGAGACACGAACCCTAGTGAAATATATTACGTAAGAGGTTTCAAGTTATTAGTGATCGATTATATATCATCATTAAGGTGAATCATCAAAGATGGATAAAGGTTACAAAGTATGAGATGGATTAGGTTGTCATTCTTAAGATGAACAGTAATGAGGAAGCATTAAGGAACTTAAATTCATATATATAGGATAAGCAGCGAGAGAGTAACCTGGAGTTGGATAGCAGACCTTGGTAATGATAAATAAAAGTAAGTGTTGTGGTATAGTCTAAGCTACCTATACTTAGTAAATCCATAAGCATAGCTAACCGAGGATATGAAACAAGATATAGCAATAGTCATAAGTTTGACAAGTGCCAAGCGAAGAACTTCAGTACACCTATAGATGCCTAGATCTACATTTTGTCATAGTTCTATATATGTTCACAAAGTGAAGCCTAGAGATTGGCTAAAAGCTAGAGGACAATGGAGAGAAGAGTCACATAGGTGCACATATAAGGACAGAGTCGTACAGGCTGCATGACATAAGGTAGAAATAGTTACGAGATTGGATGAATTCCGACCACAAGTCATCGTGTGAGAAAGAGGCCAAAAGGGGGGAAATGCCCTGGCCTATGGATTTATTCACAGGACTATTGCCTAGATGGAAAGGACAACAGTAAAGTATTGGAGAGTTGTAGGTTATGAGACTGATAAGCGCATCAGTCAACATTCGAGGACGAATGTTCCAAGGGGGGAATGATGTTACACCCCATGTTTTTGTACGTAAGAGTACGTCGTTAGTCAATTGATGTAAGCTCAGAAAAGAAATCATCTTTGAAAAGTTAACAAAGTTAGTTAATCATGTTAATGTGGAGGTTACAAATATTTAAGATCATGAATACCAAGTACCAAGAGGGTTTGAAGGCTTAGAAACTAATCTAATTGAAGAAAATAAGTTTCGTCGAAAATCGACAAGCTGGGAATGTTATAACATGTGTTTTTGGGTGAGACTAGGGTGCTTAACTTTATAAGGATAATGTTATAAGTTATTTTAGTTGTATTATAGTCGTGTGTTATGTTTTGAAGCCAAGCGAGTTATGGAACAAAAGTTGGAAAAGGTCATCACAAGTTGTATTCATAAATGTGTTGAAACTTAGGTCAAATGTAGTGGAGCTTTTCTCCTAATATACTTGTGTTTAAGGGATGATCTACCTAAAAATTGAAGATCTATGAGTCTAGTTTCTAATGCATTAAATCGTTCATCGATACGACATTGGAGTAGAGAGATATTCGCGTAGCAAGACCACGCAAGCAGCTCTCAGTGGGACCCAGTTACGCGGTAGACGACCCTTCAACATTTTAAAGGGCTTGGACGGCTTATTTTTGGTCATTTGAAATCAAGGACAGTTCCTTAACCCTCTCAGAATCTCTCTAACAATTCTCAAGGGTACCAAGTCGAATCCAATGGTGTTTTACCTAAACCTAACCTCAAACTTTAGCCTAAGTGAAGAGGAGAGTCTCTATGATGTTGTGATGTGATTAAGGGTGCTTATAATCTAAGGGAAGATTTGGTTTGAGTTTTTCTAGATTATTTAAGATATGTATAATGCCCTATATCTTGGGATTAATCTTATCTATGTGTTGGTTAAGTTATTTGGATGACGAATTATAAGATAGAACTTGATGTTGTATAAGAAATTATTGTATCTTATTGGGCTATTTTAGAGTTGTATACATAACTTCATATGGCGAAAAATCGTGCGGAATTGCTTGGTTATAATGTTCTTACTGTTGTAATGCTTATCAATATGTTGAGTATGTTGATGATGTTGTAAATAGGAAAAGAAGGAACCACACAATACCTAGAAGTTATTAATGTCATTGTTTTATCTTGTGGGGTTTGTTGATGTTACATTTATGATGGATACAAGGTTGGAATGTCATGTCAATATACATGTGTATATGCTGGACCTGTTGTTGCAGTTGTAAGTACAGGGGAGATGGGAATAGGAGTTGGGGTTTGGTTCCAATCCAAGCTTGCGGGTCGTTGCGTTAAATAGCAGTTTTGTCTATGACGTTTGTGCACTTGTTGTTGTGTAGATTGATTGGTGTTGTTGGGCTGTTGTTATATGGTATTGGAGAAGGCCCTTGTTACAGGGGATATGGTGTCCAAATTTACATAAACGAGCTACTAGCTTAAGTTACGGACTGAGCCTTTACTCAACACCGATTTTGAATCTCCGTATGCTATGGTAGACTGAGTGGAGTTGTTTGAAGAGTTGCTTGGAAGCTATTAAGGACTCAACAAGGTTATGGTATGTTAAGGCTAAACCCTTCCTTCATTTTGGCATGATCTCGTACATACATGTATTTGATAACGAGACATAAAGAGATGTTCGTATTCCTGAATTTATTTGTATTATCCTAGTTTCATAAGTTACAATATTCTCCGTTATTGTGACTTTCTACTCAGTTAAGTATTGTCTTCTTTCAGCCAAGAGAGCAGAGAGTCTATAAATATATCAATATTACAATTTTTTTACCACCAACGGGCTATGATCGATGGGATGGCTCCTATTGGGCAACCTCGGATCAGATGGTAAGTCATATACCGATCCTACTGTGGCCAAGCGGATATGAGCGAGGCTAGAATGACCAAGATACAGAGTCTAGTATGGCCGAGCACCTATGAGCGAGCCTACTACAACGAAGTAGTTATATGTACCAAGCCTTATACGGCCGGACAACTATTTTATTTACTATATTGAGAGTGTTGAGCCAGTATCAATAGGTAAGCACATCTTCGGATCATGTTTGACTCCCAGTTACTTTCAGTTATTATATTATAAGTTCAGTTTCAACTTTTAGTTATTTTGTTGCCTTACATACTCGGTATGTTATTTCGTGTTGACATCCCTTTTGCTGGGGATGCTGCATTTCATGCCTGCAGAACTTGATAGACAGCTGGATAGACCTTCCTAGCAAACAGAGTCAAACATCAGCTTGATTGTTAAGCTCCACTCCCTCGGAGTTACCAGGTCTAAACCTTGGAGTCCATTTTATATATACAGGTTTGATAGGTAGCTGGAGGCCCTATCTCGACCATGGTACAGTTCAGTTATCCGTAGAGGCTTGTAGATGAGTCATGTATGTTTTGTCTATCAGTAGATGTTCATGGCAGCCTTATCAGCCTTCATAGTTTTATATAT